>SKCR01023076.1:0-20279 GCA_019454045.1 Zanthoxylum bungeanum | reverse complement strand
CATCGGAAGAGGCTTTTACATAAATTAGTGTTTCAGGTTAATAAATCAATATATTACCCAATTATAAAATAACCACTTTATCTTTATATAATATTGGAATAAATCACAACCCTAGATAGTTTTAATATTAATTTTCTCAAAATATCTTTTCAATCAATTTTAGTTACTTGTCTTTAAATTTAGAATCGTCGCTATTTCAAATCAATTAAACAACCTGTTAGATACTAGTAATCAATTAACCTCATAAAATTAATAACTTAGGTATTAAGTCCTCGTGGGATCGATACTTTTTATACTACTTGAACGATACGTACGCTTGCGTTATACGTGTGTGTTTACGCCGGTCAGTATCCCGAGTGCAGATCATACTACCGTCCATTCAGAATCGGCTATGAAATTTATGTCCGGGTTTCCATCCTATATACCAAGGGATATATAACAAAAACAAGACACACACACACACACCCATATGCAGTGAAAACAAAATAAACGTGCAAAAACATAAAACACACGCACACACACATGCAATGGGAAATAAAATGCATCTTTCAAGCAGAGTTACACACCGAAGTGCACTCTCATCATGTCCATCAGGACATGCAGAAGTAGATGGGAAATCATCTTGCTTCCCCACCCAAACCTTTCTAGGAGCCTCATGCACATGAGAGTTCCCAGACAACAAAGCAAGATTCTCACTCAAGAATTGAGCTTGTTTGTTAGTGCAGAAACTTGAGACATTAGATTTGACGAATCAAATCTAGGAGACACACTCTTAGGCCTTCTCTTTTGCTTGTGCAATATGAAACACTTAGGCTAATATGTCCAGCCTTGCCACAGTGGTGGCACACAGGCACAAACCTCAGATGAGAGCGAGGTTTACCCAAAACAACACCTCTAGATTGAGGTTGGGATATAGGACGAGGAACAACATGAGGAGAAACATGACTACTCACAACAGTTTCTCTTACCTAAGTCACGTTTAGCTGCTACAAGGCACAGCTTTGGAAGAAGAAACCTTATCACAGTTAGGCTCAGAAATAATTCCTAACATACGGTCCACATTTTTATTCTCACTAGAAAATACAGACAACTGGGTTCTAGCATTTTCAAGTTCGGTCTCTAATATTTGGACTCTATTAACTAATCTTCTGTTCCTCTCCTCTAGGTCATCAACAATCAAAAGGCTTTGCTCAAATTTAGCTTGAGCTTCATTCTTTTCTAGCTCTACAATTTTCAGCCTTTTACTGACCTCTATATTAGTCTTCTTAATAGCTAAACTCTCATTAAACAGTTCAGCAAAAGCTACCTGAAGACTATCCTCATCAACAGACTCATCAAGAGAGACTTCTGAATCATCATCATTAACCACAATCTCTCTCTCACCAGTCACACTACCAGTAAAGGCAATAAAATTTTCTTGCCTTTAGGAGACTCATCAGAGGTATATCCACCTTCTGAATCACCGGGAGAGGCTGCCATGGCTTTCTTACCTTTAGCCTTCAGATATGTGGGACACTCAGATCTAATGTGCCCATATCCTTCACACTCATGGCATTGGACATCACGGGATTTACTACCCCTATCCTCTCTAGTCTCTTTTCTGCTATGCCTACTCTCTCTAGGCATAACCTCCCCATCTCTATTACTGCTATGGCCACTCTTCTTAAATTTAAGAAATTTCTTAAACTTCTTTGCAAACAAGGCCAAATCACGATCCGTGATGGTATCATCATCACCAGACGAATCATGCACAACTTCCTTAGCGATTTTCATCGCAAACGTTTTTGGCTCTCTATAACCAGGAAGCTTTTTCTCATAAACCTGTAGTTTTCCTACGAGTTCATCTAAATTAAGCTGATCGAGGTCATTACTTTCCTCGATGGCGGTGATTTTGGGTAGGAACTTATCAGGTAGGGATCTTAGGATTTTCCTAACTATCCTACTGGTAGGAATAGTCTCACCTAGGTTAAAACTAGAGTTAACAATATCGTTAATCTCAGCATAAAACTCATCAAAGGTCTCATCATCCTTCATTCTAGCGACCTCAAACCTAGTAGCAAGATCCTGGAGTCTACTATTTTTAACAGACAATGTGCCCTCATGCACAGTCTGCAGGATGTCCCAAGCATCATTGGCTATCTCACACATAGAGATTCTCCTAAATTCAGCAGAACAAACAGCACCATGTATGGCATTAACAGCCTTGTTGTTCCTATTGCTAGCATCAAATTCGTCCTTGGTCCAGGTCAATTTATCTTTAGGGGAAAATACCCCATCAACAATAACAACGGGAGGTTTCCACCCGTGTTCAACAGTCATCCAGACCCTCTCATCTAAGGGCTTAAGGAACGCTCTCATGCGAACCTTCCAATGTAAATATTTCGTGCCATCAAAAAATGGCGGACAATTTAAGGGTTGACTACGCTCCATAGCTAATGGGTCAAGGATCAAGTTCAGGCTCTGATACCAATTGAAAATTCGGGGTTATCCTAAGTTCTGACCCTATGCGGAATTACAACAATAAGCAGGACAAGTCCTGTTACTGCTACTATGGAATTGCAACAGGCAAATTAACAGGCAATCACAACAATAAAATCCACAATATTAATTCAGTACAAATACTAAATTGCGGAAAAGTAAATCAATCACACAAAATTCAACACAATGATTTTGGTGACGAAGTGGAAAACTCTTCCGAGTAAAAAACCACTCCGGGTATAGGCTACCACCCGAATCCACTATATCGAGAAAAACTTACAGCGATGGTCAAGACCTATGGTGGCAACTCCACCGACTCAAGTACCTCAATACTGCAAGAACTCAAGGCAACTCCTCAAGCCCGCGACCCACGGTTTTCTTCAGAACCTCTGAAGTCTCTGAGTAGATTATATCATCAATGACGCCGGAACTCCGACTACCAAACTTCCTCCTAAATAACTCTAAAGGATTAGGGAATTTGGGTTAAGTTGTGTTGAAGGTTTATCAAAGATGGAATCACACCATTAATGAAGAAGACAATAAGAAGAAGAAGTCTTCAATGGTGGATTCAAATAAGGTTGAAAGCTTTGAGAGATTTAGGCTCAAGAAATAATTGCTTCAACTCATTCAACTCAAGGGGAATGGCGGCTAAGTGTTATATTTATAGGTAGGGTGAAAACCTAGGGTTTTGCAGGCCAAAAACGCGTTCAGATCGCAGACGCGTTCGAACGCTTACTAGAACGCTACACGAACGCGCCCTTTCTGTGAAGACTCGTTCGAACATCAATCGAACGCACAACGAACGTGAGCTCTTTGGAATGCTCCCGTTCGAACCCCACAAAAACGTGCCTCGAACGTTTGCTCTCTGGAATGCTCCCTTTCGAACCCAATAAAGAACGTGCCACTAACGCCACACGTTCGAACCCACAAACGAACGCAGCACTAATGCCAATCGTTCGAACACTGCAACGAACGCACCACGAACGTATGTCTGATGCACAGCAGCCAGAAACCAGTCCTATTGCACAAAGATCTTCATGAAAGATTACAACTCAATTGAACTTGTTTTGTCACGGACACATGCCAATAAAAAAAGGTGCTAACAATTATCTTGGGGTTCCTTCAAAGAGAAAAGATATATGCATAAATTAATTCAACAACACTTGATGATTCAAGCCCTTAATGATAATGTTGAACACATCCAAACAACTTATTCTGGGTTCATCATATACATACCAATTATTTCAACGCTTGTGATCAAATCATCACATTTTTTTTCCAATTATTGTGTAGGACACAAACGCAAACTCAGTTACTAATGAAAGGTGACACTGTGATAGGAACTCCTCACAGTGTGATTCCCATTATCTTCAACCCAAACGAGTTCACCAAGATACACCATCCGCCTTGTACTGAATAGAGAGATCATAGCTTTGCTGCTCATACTGCTTTCCAAAGACCAATGTGTCTGGTGAGACACTGATTACAGAACCTACAGGTGCAGTGATCTTGGCCTTGTAAGTTGCTGCACTTCCTCCCACGTTAGTCACAGCTCTGTGATATTTCTGAACAATTGTTGCGTTTGAGTTGTCATGCAAAGTAATAAAAGACGGATAGTTAAGATCAGCATTGGGGGTGGAGCAATTATAACTGTTTGATCTTGTAATGGACAGGATTTGGTTTTGGGTAAAGTTCATAGTGCAGAGGAGGTTCACATAATCTTGTGGGGGTAGCATCATAAATCAAACCTGGATCAAGTGCCCGATTAGGATCAACTTGGCCAGCTCCCATGGCTAAAGGTGAAGCAGATGGGAAATTGATTGGACCATTGTCCCTGATTGGATTCAGAGTGTTATCCAATGGATTTGCTGTAGTCATCATTGCTGACCTAATAGCTGCTGCACTCCATTGAGGGTGTGCGCCTTTAAGGAGCGCAGCCCACAGCAGCATGAGGGCAGGCCATTGATGTCCCAGAAATCATATTGTTTTCACTTGTCAAGGCTGTATTTGAACCAATTTGCCCTGTAGGAGTATTTGGAATCCAAGAAGCAAAAACAAGTGAACCAGGGGCCATTATATCCGGCTTTGAGATGCCTGGATAGCTCGGTGAAGGACCTCTAGAAGTATAGAAAGCCACGGAAGGTGCAGGCTTTGCTCCCAGAACAGTTTGTTGGAATTTGATGCTTGCCACAGGTTCTGCACCGTTGCTGGCGTAGCTGATGACCGCGGGTGCATCCTTGGTGCTAATCACAACACCAGGAATATTCATACCACCAAGTTCAAATAATTCAGGATCATAATCTGAAACAAATACAGCTCCCTGAATGTTTAGTTCACTGACAACAGATATTTGGCCAGATACAGAACCTTCAGCTTTTTCGCATACAATGATGGCATAGTTCGGGAGTTGAGATAATAACTGAGATGAGTTACATGCAGAGTAAGTCTTGTTATAAATCAATGGCAAATCTTGTACGAGAGCATTGGCTGGGAACATGGTCCATCCAATGATGGTTTCCCCCCACTCCCAAGAGTTATAGTGCCTGCAAATGAACGGTCAATGGTTCCAGCTGCAACAGTTAACGTCCATGGGATTCCATTGTGCAAGGTCCCTAGCCCTGGTCCTGCATTTCCTGCTGAGGATGACACCACCACGCCCTTCTCCATGGCAGCAAATGAAGCAATTGCAATAGGATCTTCATATAAAGGCGTCTCATCAAATCCCATTGATATCGAAATTACATCAACTCCATCAGCAATAGCCGCGTCCATACCGGCAAGAACATCAGACGCATAGCGCCCTTCATCGAAGATAACCTTGTACATAGCCACTCTGGCTCTTGGTGCCACACCTTTTGCTGTACCTTTAGCATAGCCAAAGAATGAAACATCATCGATATAAATTCCCAGCAACTGTGGACGACGTGTGTGTCCCATGTCCCATAGTATCTCTAGCAGAACTCATGCTAATGTTAATCCCAGGATTTGCTGCAATAATACCCTTATCGAAATATTTAGCTCCAATAAGCTTTGAGTTGCACAAAGAGGAATTGAAATCTTGTCCAGCTTGACATTCACCCTTCCATCTAGTTGGTATAGCGCCCATACCATCATCATTGTAGCTTTCATTTTCCGGCCAGACACCGGTGTCAATGACACCAACAATCACATCTTCGCCATATTTTGAAGCCGGCCACAACCCGTTGGCGGCATTGAGGGAGAGAAATTCAGGGGTGTGGGTAGTGTCAAGTGTCACAATCTTATCGGCATAAGCTGAGATGAAACCTGGAGTCTTTGTTAGAGTTTCAAGTTCCTGTTGAGATAAAACTGCACTGAAACCATGAGCAGCATTGTCATAAGAGTATACAAGAGATAGTGAAGATCGATGGTGGCGATTTGATTTGGTTAGTTTTCTAGATTTGAGGGACCGGATGATCGAAGAGTACCAATGATGGTGGCTAGAGAAGGTTTTGGGCATATGGGACTTGTCCATGTGAACCATATATGTTGATCTTTCAACTGAACTTGAGTTAGAATGGAGAGCCAAAAGAAGCCATGCAAGAATGAAAAGAAGTAGACGAGGGACACAATTAAAAGACCCCATTGTTTCTTTAATGAAAAAGAATTAACTTGGGATATGCATAAATGTGGCCTCAATGATTTGCTTTATATAGAAATGAACATATTAGTGTTGTCGAAAAATGTCCAAGAAGTTACAGGGTTTGTACTTTAATTAATTGAATTTTGCTATTATGCATCTGGCTGGAAGTTTATTTGGTACAATGTATTAGCTGTTAAACATAGAAACCGAAGTCAAAGACAATGAAGTCACATCGTGTAATTCACATTTACATATGAAGCTACGCCTTGGAATTTCAATTTTCCATAGGCCTATGATAACAGCCAGGACAACATACTCTTGCCAGATGAAAAAAACTTATACCATCTGATTTTTTGACTTTTAATGGTTGCTATTTAAATAAACAATTCTGGATGCATATATTGTTGGCTCTGTGAGTTAGCAAATTCCGTAACAAATCAAATTCAATTGAGTTGTAATGAATCTTGAAGGTCTCAGAGCAATTGGGCGCATATTTGGATGAAATTAGATGAAGATATCAGAGCTCACATTTGAGTTGGGTTCGTTCTGGATTTCGAACGAAGTTTGTTTGTGTCACGTTCGTTAGTACGAAAGTTGGCAGAGGCTACTTGTGCATGTTGCGTCCTTCACCTTATGCAAACGAAATCAGCCAGAGAGTTCGCGTTCGAGGTACGTTCGACTGGTCATTCGAACTAGTTTGAAGCAGAATGCGCGTTAGTCACGCGTTTGAGTTGGGTTCAAACGCCATGCATATTTGGCTTATTTTAGACGTGTTTTGAAGGTTTTTTAGGGCTTGGAAAACCTTATATAAAGAATGCCTTAGCCACTTTACCTAGTGAGAGAAACATAAAATACAGAGCCTCCATATTCTTTTGTTTCCTCCTGTTTGAGAAATCACCTTGGAGAGTTATTGAATCTCATGTCTTCTTTCTTTTGGTGAGTTTCTTCTTTGATAGCCATCAACACAAACACAACCCTAGCCAATACCCTAAACCTTCAGAGTTCTAAGGTGGAGTTTGGTAGTTGAAGTTCCAGCAACGCGAGTTCGCAGGTTTGATTCACTCAAAGACTTCAGAGGTTCTGAAGAAGGGTGCTTGGTGTGGGCTCAAGGAGTTCTTCGGGTTATTACAGTAGATGTATTTGAGTCAGCAAAGTCGTTTCCATAGGTCATATAACCATCACTGTAAGTTTTCTCTATATAGTGAATTCGGGTGGAAACCTATACCCGGAGTGATTTTTCTCTGTCAAGAGTTTTCCACTATGTCATCAAATCTTGGTATTGATTGTGTTGATTTCTTATTTACTTTTCGCTCTTTAATTATTGCTTTGATTGAGATTGTGACCATTGATCAGACTTAAGGTGTTTAGACTTAGTCATATAAACTTTACCCTGGATTTGTCTTAGATAAAGTTGTTTTATAATTCTGCTATTTACACCTAATCCCCCATTGGTGCCGAGGGTCAGAAAATATAAGTATTTTCAATTGGTATCAGAGCGTAACCACAATCCTTGACCCTTTAACTATAGATGAAAGTCAACTCTTGAATTGTCCCCTATTCTTTGATGTGACAGATTACCTTCACTGGAAGATGCACATGAGAGCGTTCCTAAAATCCTTGGATGATGGGATATGGATGTCTGTTAAGTATGGGGTGGAAAGAACCTATAGTTACCTTAAACAAGGTCTCCACTCCCAATGACAAACTCGTCTGGTCTAAAGAGAAGTTTGAAGATAGTAATATGAACAGTAAAGTTATTAATGTTATACACTCTGCCATTTGCTCCTCAGAGTTTAAGAGAGTCTTCATGTGTGAGATTGCTAATTATACTTAAGACTGCTCATATGGGCACACTATCTGTCAAGAACTCTAAGCTTCAAGATCTTACTATTAGATTTGAAGTTGCTCGTATGAAGGAGGATGAAACATTTGATGAGTTCTATGTTGGAATTAACGATATAGTTAATTCTAGTTTTAACCTAAGTGAGACCATTCCCGTGAATTGGAGTTTTAAGAAAAATTGTTGGTTTGATCACAGATTTAAATTCACAAAATGACATATAAAAAAATATAAATACAATTATATATATTAAGATATTCTCCAAACACTACATATAACAAAATAATTATATACCAATTATTATTTTTTTGTTTTGTTTCAAAAAAATTTAATAAATCAAGAAATCTGACTTTTTTTTTTTGACTTTTAATGGTTGCTATTTAAATAAACAATTCTAGATGCATATAGTGTTGGGTCTGTGAGTTAGCAAATTCCGTAACAAATCAAGTTCAATTAAGTTGTAATGAGTCTTGAAGGTCTCAGAGTAATTGGGTGCATATTTGGATGAAATTGGATGAAGATATCAGAGCTCAAATTTGAGTTGGGTTCGTTCTGGAGTTCGAACGAAGTTCGTTTGTGTCATGTTCGTTAGTCCGTTAGTACGAAAGTTGGCAGAGACTACTTGTGCATGTTACGTCCTTCACCCCATACGAATGAAATCATTCAGAGAATTCGCGTTCGAGGTACGTTCGACAGGTCGTTCGAACGAGTCTGAAGCAAAATGCGCGTTAGTCACACGTTTGAGTTGGGTTCAAATGGCCATGCGTATTTGGATTATTTTGGTCGTGTTTTGAAGGCTTTTTAGGGCTTGCAAAACCCTACCTATATAAAGAAGCCACTTTAGCTAGTGAGGGAAACACAAAATAAAGAGCCTCCATATTTTTTTGTTTCCTCATGTTTGAGAAATCATCTTAGAGGCTTATTGAATCTCATGTCTCCTTTGTTTTGGTGAGTTTCTTCTTTGATAGTCATCAACACAAACTGTTACGATATTTTATATCGTATCGCAAGTGTACGGTGTCAAGTTTTAGTAAAGATAAGTGAGAGAGTGTCGAAGCCACATGATTGTATTCAACTCACACTAAGTACTATAATTGATAATCCTAACTTTTTGCAGAAAGACTATAAATTGAAATTAAACTAATATCAAAACTAAAAACTAAAGAAATGAGATAATAAAACGTTTGATAAAGATAATCCAATGAATAGAGAGATTCTAAAGTCTGATTTCACCTAGTTACCCCCTATGTATTTGTCATGCCATTCAATCCTTATTCAGTTGCGTTGTTTATAATTCAAGAATCCTAAAGTATTCCACCCTTTCTCCCGAACAATAGTGAAAATATTATCAATTACAGACTTCGATATCCCTATAAAAATCTAGTAATTAACAATTCATTACGCTCTGTGATTTTGTGTTAACAAATTCAAAGGAATTATAAATTCTCCCGAACTCTATAAAACTCATAGGTTATATTCTCTAGATCCTATTCAAAATCTCTCTCTCCCGAGCGATAGATTCTAAACATTTATCATATCAATTTATGGCCAATAAATAAGAAGCATTAAACACAAGAGAATATAAATAAACTGAATTATAACTTCATAAAAATCAAACTGGCAATCAATACATAGGTTCAAACATTGGTCACATCATCCTCTAGAACTATGGAATTAGTTCATGACCAAATAATAAAACAATGTAAGTAATGTCATGAACATAATGGAAATCATTAGAGTTTAAAGATAGAAACTAGAAGATTAAACCCGAATCGAATCCCTTCGTCTTCGGACGTCACCGCCTTCGTCTCCTCTTGTCACTCTTCAATCTTCCTCATTGGATCTCTCTAAAATATATGTTTTGAGTCTTTGTGTTGTGTATTAGTCTATCTCTTTTGGGTTTTGGATGAGCTTATGTATTTATAGAAAAGTCTTGGAGTCCTTGTGCATGTAAAACCATAAAAATTGATATTTCTAGGAGTTTGTGCAGCGTCGAAATGTGGCACCGCGGTGCCTAACTCTCGGCCTTTTTGTATGTGTGAAAGCTGAAGGCGCGTCGCGGCTCCAGGAAGTGGCGCTGCGAAGCCAGTCATTTTTTCTGGCTGCTATTTTTTGAGCTTTTCGCTCTTCCCGTGTGATTTTGATGCGTCATAGGGTCCCAAAACACGTACATTTACCCTAAGATCCATGTTTCAATGCACCCTAACAATAAAACATAAACAAACTATAAATACATTAAATGATACGGAATCTAACAAGATAATAAGCTAAGAATGCATGAATAAGTGAGTATAAACCGCACTTATCAAACACCCCCAAACTTAAGATTTAGATTGTCCCGAGCAAAAGACTAAATAAAAAATAAATAAAATAGACAAACAAAAATAAAAAAATTAACTAGGTCACTTTCGTAGGGATCACGATTGCATTTAGCATATGCAACAAGCCTTTAAACCTCTAGGCGATCCTAGTGGACAAATTATAGTCTCGTGAGGGCTTACAACGACGACACCCACAAACGTCATTCATACACATTCATGCAAAAATATAAAAACGAATAGTCCCGATAGTTATGCATAATGTTGTCCTCAAAGAATGATTATCAATGAAATTAGAGAACCTTCAAAATACTCAATGCAACTAAAATCCAAGTTCTTGAATATATTATCTAAGCCAGACTTACAGTGTGTGTGTATAAAAGTTCATTCACAGCTCGACTCCTAAGTAAGCTAACTCGATGATTTCATCTCAAAATATTAGGATCTGATGGGTCAAACCAACCTAGATATCTCAAAAGTACTATATATTTGCCTTTTCTGTGTTCAGTATGGTACAATTTTATTTTCTTCTTTTTCTTTCATTTTTTTCAACACACATACCCTTTAAGGTAGCATTTCTCCTTATGGTGGTCCTAACACTCGCCCATATGTAGCTTCACGCTTATCGGTTATAGGTGTTTTAACTCTTTTTTTTTTCGTTTTCTCTTTTTTTTTTTCAAATTTTTTCTTTTCTTTTCTTTTCTTTTCTTTTTAAGCATACCATACATAAAAACACTAGCATATTGAGATAGATATCTAAGCAAACGGTCATTCATCAGCAAACAATTTTTTCAACTAGTCACTTTACCAACTACCTAGGTTCTTACTGCTAAAAACTTATTGTTAAGTGCTTACGAGTTTAACGTAGATCACCTACTCAAGGCATCAGATAAAAATCAATTGGGAACTGATCGTTTCTAAGATTTTATCTAAAGCAAATAAAATTCATCATTAGACTTATGCTTTACTATCTATGACTAAAAATAATTTTTTTAATTAGTAGGATCTATGACTACATACACACACCCCTAAACTTAAAACTTGCATTCTCCTAAATGTAAGATAAACATAAAGAAACAAAAGTAAGGAACAACACTACCGTGCATGGAGTCCATCAGGCTCATGTTGGTCAGAATTTGGTTGTGCGGGCTGTGTGGGTTGCGCTAACACCTGCATAAATAATATGCAAACTAATAAACAATCAATTAGCACACAATAAAATAATACTAAAGTAAAGAAGATAAAAATAAACAAACACAAATGCAAGGGTACCTCCCCGCTAGCGCTACGTTTAACGTCTCTAGCCAGACGCAACCACCCAAGTGATCATGGTGGCTTCTTCTTTGGTATCCACTGGTTGTTATGACATGAAAAAGATAGTATGGCAGGTTATGGCAATTTATCCATGGATGGTTCTCCTTGAAAATTTTGACTACACATGTGGAAAAATTGACTAGACCACTGTTTGAGCTTCACAATGATCATCTTCAGGCGAGTATTGACTCTGGATTTCCTCTTTTTGCGATGCTTTAGGAGTGATTTCAGTTTTGGCTGCGGAGGATCTTCTTTGCTTGGCTGTACTATGCTCATTAGTTGCTTAACTACGGGTTCACCCTGCGTGTTTGTAACTCATTTTACTACAATATCTAACCTGTGACATTCTTCATCACCTTGAGGACTCGACGTGGCTTTGAAAACACTAAAGGTGACTTCTTTATCTTGAACTCTAATTTTCAGTTCGCCTTTCTACACATCAATGATTGCTCTACCGGTTGCTAAGAAAGGGCTCCCAAGGATGATTGGGACTTCACGGTCCTCTTCTATATCAAGAACAAGGAAGTCAGCAAGAAAATAGAACTTATCCACCTTAACCAACACATCTTCTACTATTCCTCGTGGGTAGGTGAAAGATCTATCTGCTAGCTGCAATGTCACTGTGGTTGGCTTTGCCTCACCTATGCCCAACTTTTTGTAGATGGATAATGGCATGAGATTGATACTTGACCCTAAATCACATAGTGCCTTACCAAAATATCGATTCCCAATAGTGCACAAAATGGTGAAGCTGCCAGGATCCTTTAGCTTTGGTGGAAACTTCTTCTGTATGAATGCACTATACTCTTCTGTGAGTGTTACTGTTTCAAAATCTGCCAGCTTCATCTTTTTGGAAATTATCTCCTTCATAAACTTCACATAATTGGGCATCTGTTCTGATGCATGTGTGAAGGGGATATTGATATGGATCTTTTTGAAGATGTCAATGAATTTGGCAAACTGAGCATCCAACTTCTTCTTTTGAAAGCGTTGAGGGTATGGCAAATGTGTCTTTGGGATAGAGGTGGCTTATATGGGGGAACTACTGCATTGTTCTCTTTTATTGTTTCCTCTTGAAATGCCATTTTTTTTTTTTACTGTCTAAGTCCTAAGAGGTGTCTTTAATCTCTTTTTCGCATCTGAGGGTTATGACTTGACACTGCTCTTTGGGGTTGACTTCGGTATTGCTTGGAAATGCCCCTTTCCGGTGATTAGTCATGGAGGAAGCAATCTACCCAATCTGCACTTCTAAAGACTTCATTGTTGCCCCTATATTGCCCATGTGTGTCTCAATATTGTTCAGCCTTGACTCATTCTTCTCAAACCTCTCAGAAGTTTTTACAACAAACGTGCTCATGAGATCTTCTAAGGAAGGTTTCTGCTCAGCTCTTTGATAGTTGAAGCCATATGAAGGTTGCAAGGCATTCTCTGTATTAGCATATGACAAGTTCAGATGACAGTAGTTAGGCATAGGATTTCCTCTATAGTTGTTGAAGTTCCGATTATTCACATACTGGACTTGCTCATATCCTATGTCAAGTAAGATCATTCTTTTTGCAGCAGTATTTTCAATAGATGGTTGGCCCTGTTGATTGGTCAATGCTGCTAGATGAGTTGTGAGGGATGCCATTTGAGCTGTAAGTGCAATAATAGGATCCACCTCATATATACCAGCCATCATAGTCATAGTAGGGCGTTCACATGGCCAATGATAGTTATTGATGGCCATCTCCTCTCATAAAACATATGCGTCTTTAGCAAACTTCTTCAATAAAATTCCTCTAGCAACTGCATCGACCGTGGTTCTATTAGGACCATTCAACCTATTATAGAAAAACCGAATCTGAACACAGTCTTCAAAATTTTGTTGTGGGCATCTCCTGAGTAGATCTTTAAATCGCTCTAAGGCCTCATACAGATTCTCAGTCTCCAACTGCCTAAGTATGCTAATTTCTGTTCTCAGTTGGGCTGATTTAGCTGGTGGAAAGAACCTCGAAAGAATTTTAGTAGCCATGTCCTCCCATGTCAGGATGCTTCCCAACGGTATTGATTGCAGCCAACCCCTCGTATTGTCTCTTACAGAATGAGAATAAACGTAGCCTGCTGGTTTTTGTAATGACTCCATTCATCTTTATGATATTCGCCATCTTCAAGAACATCTGTAAGTGTACGTTGGGATCCTCTATATCTGAACCCCCAAATTGGTTCTTTTGCACCATGTTGATCAATGAAGGTTTAAACTCAAAGTTATTAGCATTGATTGGTGGGTGCGCAATCCCGGAATAGTTATCGTCTATGACCGGCTTAAAATGATCTCGAATTGCCATCTGACATGGATTATTATTTCGGTTTTCAGCCGCCATTGCTTTTTTTCAAGTGTCATTTCTTTCCTTAATCTCCTCGCTGTTCTTGCTATTTCAGGATCAAACAGGAGCGAGTCGAGATTTGTGGATCTTCGCATTCACTAAAGCACAGAAAGACAGAAAAATAGTAATCAAATAAAAACAAAACAAAAATAAATGACAAATAAAAATAAAAATCCAAATTAAAGCTAAATTTACTTGGTAATAGTATTAATGTGAATTAAATTAACAATCCTCGGCAACGGTGCTAATAACTTATTACGATATTTTATATCGTACCGCAAGTGTACGATGTAAAGTTTTAGTAAAGATAAGTGAGAGAGTGTCGAACCCACAAGAATTATATTCAACTCACACTAAGTACTATAATTGATAATCCTAACTTTATTCAGAAAGACTATAAATTGAAATTAAACTAATATCAAAACTACAAACTAAAGAAACAAAATAACAAAACGTTTGATAAAGATAATCCAATGAATAGAGAGATTCTAGAGTCTAATTTCACCTAGTTATCCCCTATGTATTTGTCATGCCATTCAATTCTTATTCAGTTGCGTTGTTTATAAATCAAGAATCCTAAAGTATTTCACTCCCTCTCTTGAGTAATAGTGAAAATATTATCAATTACAGACTTCAATATCCCTATAAAAATATAGTAATTAACAATTCATTACGCTCTGTGATTCTGTGTTGACTTCAAAGTAGATTCTCCTAAACTCTATAAAACTCATTGGTTATATTTTCTAGATCTTATTAAAAATCCCTCTCTCCCGAGCGATAGATTCTAAGCATACATCATCTCAATTTATGGCCAACAAACAAGAAGCATTAAACACAAAAGAATATAAATAAACTGAATTATAACTTCATAAAAATCAAACTGGCAATCAATATATAGGTTCAAACATTGGCTACATCATCATCTACAACTATGGAGTTAGTTCATGACCAATGATAAAACAATGGAAGTAATGTCATGAATATAATGGAAATCATTTGAGTTTAAAGATAGAAACTAGAAGATTAAACCCAAATCGATTCCCTTCATCTTCGGACGTCACCGCATTCGTCTCCTTTTGTCAATATTCAATCTTCCTCATTGGATCTCTCTAAAATATGTGTTTTAAGTCTTTGTGTTGTGTATTAACCTCTCTCTTTTAGGTTTTGGACGAGCTTATGTATTTATAGAAAAGTCTTGGAGTCTTTGTGCATGTAAAACCCTAAAAATTGATGTTTCTGGGAGTCTGCGCAGCGCCGGAAAGTGGCGCCGTGGCGCCTAACTCTCGGCCTTTTTGTATGTGTGAAAGCTGAAGGCGTGTCGCGGCTCCAGGAAGTGGCGCCGCGTCGCCAATCACTTTTTCTAGCTGCTATTCTCTGCGCTTTCTACTCTTCCTGTGTGCTTCCGTAGGGTCCCAAAACACGTACATTTGCCCCAAGATCCATGTTCCAATGCTTCCTAACAATAAAACATAAGCAAACTATAAATACATTAAATGATACAGAATCTAACAAGATAATAAACTAAGAATGTAAGAATAAGTGAGTATAAACCGCACTTATCACAAACACAACCCTAACCAATACCCTAAACCTTCAGAGTTCTAGGGTGGAGTTTGGTAGTCAGAGTTCCGGCATCGCGAGTTCGCAGGTTTGATTCACTCAGAGAATTCAGAGGTTCTGAAGAAGGCTGTTTGGTGCGGGCTCAAAGAGTTCTTTGGTTTATTACAATAGAGGCATTTGAGTCGGAAACGTTGTTGCCATAGGTCATATAACTGTCATTGTAAGTTTTCTATACACTGTGAATTCAAGTGGTAACCTATACCTGGAGTTATTTTTCTCTGTCAAGAGTTTTTCACTATGTCAACAAATCTTGGTATTGATTGTGTTGATTTCTTATTTACTTTTCGCTATTTAATTATTGCTTTGATTGAGATTGTGACCATTGATCGGACTTAAGGTGTTTAGACTTTAGTCATAGAACCTCTACCTTGGATTTACCTTAGATATAGTTGTTTTATAATTCCGCTATTTACACTTAATCCCCCATTGGTGTAGAGGGTCAGAAACTATAAGTATTTTCAATTATATCAGAGCGTAACCACAATCATTGACCTCTTAACTATAAATGAAAGTCAACTCTTGAATTGTCCGCCATTCTTCTTTGCAAGGGTTACCTCCCCGCTAGCGCTACGTTTAACATCTTCAGCCAGACGCAACCACCCAAGTGATCATGATGGCTTCTTCTTTGGTATCCACTGGTTGTTATGACAAGAAAAAGATAGTATGGCAGGTTATGGCAATTTATCCATGGATGGTTCTCCTTGAAAATTTTGACTGTACATGTGGAAAAATTGACTAGACCACTGTTTGAGCTTCACAAGGATCATCTTCAGGCGAGTATTGACTCTGGATTTCCTCTTTTTGCGATGCTTTAGGAGTGATTTCAGTTTTGGTTGCGGAGGATCTTCTTTACTTGGCTGCAATATGCTCATTAGTTGCTTAACTACGGGTTCACCCTGCGTGTTTGCAACTCATTTTACTACAATATCTAACTTGTGACAATCTTCATCACCTTGTGGACTCGACTTGGCTTTGAAAACACTAAAGGTGACTTCTTTAACTTGAACTCTCATTTTCAGTTTGCCTTTCTACATATCAATGATTGCTCTACCGGTAGCTAAGAAAGGGCTCCCAAGGGTGATTGGGACGTCACAGTCCTCTTCCATATAAAGAACAAAGAAGTCAGCAAGAAAATAGAACTTATCCACCTTAACCAACACATCTTCTACTATTCCTCGTGGGTAGGTGAGAGATTTATCTGCTAGCTGCAATGTCACTGTGGTTGGCTTTGCCTCACCTATGCCCAACTGTTTGTAGATGGATAATGGCATGAGATTGATACTTGACCATAATCACATAGTGCATTACCAAAATATCGATTCCAAATAGTGCACAGAATAGTGAAGCTGCCATGATCCTTTAGCTTTGGTGTAACTTCTTTTGTATGAAGGCACTATACTCTTCTGTGAGTGCTACTGTTTCAAAATTTGCCAGCTTCATCTTTTTGGAAATTATCTCCTTCATAAACTTCACATAATTGGGCATATGTTCTGATGCATCTGCGAAAGGGATATTGATATGGATCTTTTTGAAGATGTCAATGAATTTGGCAAACTGAGCATCCAACTTCTTCTTTTAAAAGCGCTGAGGGTATGGCAAATGTGTCTTTGGGATAGAAGGTGGATTATATGGGGAACTACTGCATTGTTCTCTTTTATTGTTTCCTCTTGAAATGCCACTTTTTTTTCTTTACTGCCTAATTCCTAAGAGGTGTCTTTAATATCTTTTTCACATCTGAGGGTTATGACTTGACACTGCTCTTTGGGGTTGACTTCGGTATTGCTTGGAAATGTCCATTTTCAGGTGATTAGTCATGGAGGAAGCAATCAACCCAATCTGCACTTCTAAAGACTTCATTGTTGCCCCTATATTGCCCATGTGTGTCTCAATATTGTTCAGCCTTGACTCATTCTTCTCAAACCTCTCAGAAGTTTTAACAACAAACGTGCTCATGAGATTTTCTAAGGAAGGTTTCTGCTCAGCTCTTTGATAGTTGAAGTCAGATGAATGTTACAATGCATTCTCTGTATTAGCATATGACAAGTTCGAATGAGAGTAGTTAGGCATATGATTTCCTCTATAGTTGTTGAAGTTCCGATTATTCACATACTGGACTTGCTCATATCCTCCGTCAGGTAAGATCATTCTTTTTGCAGGAGCAGTTTCAATAAATGGTTGGCCCCGTTGATTGGTCAATGCTGCTAGATGAGTCGTGAGGGATGACATTTGAGCTGTAAGTGCAATAATAGGATCCACCTCATATATACAAGCCATCATAGTCATAGTAGGGCGTTCACTTGGCCAATGATAGTTATTGATGGCCATCTCCTCTAATAAAACATATGCGTCTTTAGCAAATTTCTTGAATAAAATTCCTCTAGCAGCTGCATCGACCGTGGTTCTATTAGGACCATTCAACCCATTATAGAATAACTGAATCTGAACACAGTCTTCGAAATTATGTTGTGGGCATCTCCTGAGTAGATCTTTAAAGCTTGGTACAGATGACTCTCCTCCGAGCCTAGAATTCTGTTCTCAGTTGGGCTGATTTAGCTGGTGGAAAGAACCTCGAAAGAATTTTAGTAGCCATGTCCTCCCATGTCAGGATGTTTCCCATCGGTATTAATTGCAGCCAACCCCTCATATTGTCTCTTACAGAATGAGAATAAGCGTAGCCTGCTGGTTTTTTTAATGACTCCATTCATCTTTATGATATCCGCCATCTTCAAGAACATCTGTAAGTGTAAGTTGGGATCCTCTATATCTGAACCCCCAAACTGGTTCTTTTGCACCATGTTGATCAACGAAGGTTTAAGCTCAAAGTTATTAGCGTTGATTGGTGGGTGCTCAATCCCGAAATAGTTATCGTCTATGACCGGCTTAAAATGTTCTCGAATTGCCATCTGACATGGATTATTCTCTCGGTTTTCAGCCGACATTGCTTTTTTTTCAAGTGTCATTTCTTTCCTTAGTCTCCTTACTGTTCTTTCTATTTCAGGATCAAACGGGAGCGAGTCGAGATTTGTGGATCTTCGCATTCACTAAAGCACAAAAAGACAGAAAAATAGTAATCAAATAAAAACAAAACAAAAATAAATTACAAATAAAAATAAAAATCCAAATTAAAGCTAAATTTACTTGGTAATAGTATTAATGTGAATTAAATTAACAATCCTAGGCAAGAGTGCCAATAACTTATTGCGATATTTTATATCGTTCCGCAATTGTACGGTGTCAAGTTTTAGTAATGATAAGTGAGAGAGTGTGGAACCCACAAGAATTATATTCAACTCACACTAAGTACTATAATTGATAATCCTAACTTTTTTCAGAAAGACTATAAATTGAAATTAAACTAATATCAAAGCTACAAACGAAAGAAACAAGATAACAAAACGTTTGATAAAGATAATCCAATAAATAGAGAGATTCTAGAGTCTGATTTCACCCAGTTATCCCCTATGTATTTGTCATGCCATTCAATTCTTATTCAGTTGCGTTGTTTATAAATCAAGAATCCTAAAGTATTCAACTCCCTCTCTTGAGTAATAGTGAAAATATTATCAATTACAGACTTCGAAATCCCTATAAAAATCTAGTAATTAATAATTCATTAAGCTCTGTGATTCTGTGTTAATGACTTCAAAGGAATTATAGATTCTCCTAAACTCTATAAAACTCCTAGGTTATATTCTCTAGATCCTATTCAAAATCCCTCTCTCCCGAGCGATATATTCTAAACATTCATCATCTCAATTTATGACCAACAAACAAGAAGCATTAAACACAAGAGAATATAAATTAACTGAATTATAACTTCATAAAAATCAAACTGGTAATCAATATATAGGTTCAAACATTGGCTACATCATCCTCTAGAACTATGGAGTTAGTTCATGACCAATAATAAAACAATGGAAGTAATGTCATGAATATAATGGAAATCATTTGAGTTTAAAGATAAAAACTAGAAGATTAAACCCAAATCGAATCCCTTCATCTTCGGACGTCACCATATTCGTCTCCTTTTGTCACTATTCAATCTTCCTCCTTGGATCTCTCTAAAATATGTGTTTTAAGTCTTTGTGTTGTGTATTAGCCTCTCTATTTTGGGTTTTGGACGAGCTTATGTATTTATAGAAAAGTCTTGGAGTCTTTGTGCATGTGAAACCCTAAAAATTGATGTTTCTGGGAGTCTGCGCAGCGCCGGAAAGTGGCGCCGTGGCGCCAAACTCTCGGCCTTTTTGTATGTGTGAAAGCTGAAGGCGTGTCGCGGCTCCAGGAAGTGGCGCCGCGACGCCAGTCACTTTTCTAGCTGCTGTTCTCTGCGCTTTCTACTCTTCCTGTGTGCTTCCATAGGGTCCCAAAACACATACATTTGCCCCAAGATCCATGTTCCAATGCTTCCTAACAATAAAATATAAACAAACTATAAATACATTAAATGATACAGAATCTAACAAGATAATAAGCTAAAAATGTAGGAATAAGTGAGTATTGTTGGACAATTATGACCCATAGCGACACTATTTGTACAGATCATGGTGTTGTTGTACAATTAACTATGTGACAAAAGAGATTGCTCTCTTATCATTTGTGATTAGATCACCTAGATGTATAAATGATAGGAGGTCCCTTTGATTTGTTCCTGGATTGAGAATGATATGAGACAATATCAATCCACAAAGGATAAATCATTAAATATCCCTAGTCAGAGTATTATCGAGATTGGACATCGATAA
>SKCR01023075.1:0-19601 GCA_019454045.1 Zanthoxylum bungeanum | reverse complement strand
TAAACCAGCCTTACTAAGAAGAGAGCCCGAGACCAAGTTCTTCCGAATATCTGGAACGTGCAGTACATTTTCAATGTTAGCTCCTTTCCGGATGTCATCTTCAGAACCACTGTGCCTTGTCCAACCACCTGAGAGGTAGACGAGTTTCCTATTGTCAGATGATCGCCGCCATCGACCTTCTGGTACATGGAAAACATCTTACTGTCTGCACAGATATGACGAGTAGCCCCAGTGTCTACCCACCATTCTCTCGGATTCCCAACTATGTTGGCTTCAGTTACCACTGCTGATAGTTCCATCTCTGAGATATCATCAGTCAGCTGCTCGCCTTCAGTGACATGGGCCTCATTTTTCTTTTTCTTGCCCTTATCCTGAGACTTCTTGTTTCTGCAAGTCCTTTGACATATGACCGCTCTTTCCACAGTTGTAGCATTTTCCCTTTGAACTTCTTGTTCCAGAGTCAGCTCCACTGTTCTTTCTCTTTTTGCTACCTTTACACCTTCAATGATGTTGGCCTTAGACTCCAGAGTCTTGTAGCTGGCCTTCTCGGACATCCTGTTGTCCTCCTCGATTCTCAATCGAACACTGAGGTCTTCAAGGCTCATCTGCTCTTTTTGTGTTTCAGATAGCTCCTGAAGTCCTTCCATGATGGAGGCAACTTTTCTATTATGGCGGCAACTTGAAACGTCTCACAAAGTTTCATTCCTTCATCCAGTATTTCATGAATGATTAATTGCAGTTCACCCAACTGAGACATCACCGTCCTTGAATCTACCATTTTGTAGTCCAGGAACCTACCCACGACAAATTTCTTTTGTCCGGCATCTTCATTTTATACTTCTTCTCGAGAGATTCCCAGAGAATCTTCGCAGAAGTCATGCCTAGTACACATTGTACAGGGTATTGTCAAGACCACCCAAAAGGTAGTTCTTGCATAAGAAGTCTCCAGACATCCAAGTCTGTTCTCGCTCTTCCTTGGCCAATTCGGATTCACCTCCACAGGACCCGGAGGATCTTTGAGGAATTTTGCCAACTGGAGAGTTGTCAGGTAGAACAACATCTTGCTCTGCCATTGTTTGAAATTTGCCCCCCAAATTTCTCCGGTTTTTCTCCATGAGAGACCGGTACCGTGATATTTCCGCTAGCCATATGTAACTGGAAAATCAACAGGGTCAATTAGTCTACGAAAGACAAATTGCACAACGATCAACGAATGATCTTGTTCAAAGTGATATACGATAAATTTAGATATATATAATCAATCAAGATTGGATGGAATTACTTGTGTATTATTACACTTTAAATTCTCAACCAATTATGCAACAATCAAACAATTTCAACTTTATCACTATGTGTATGCTTGTGATAATTGAACAACCTAATAATAACTCAAATCTATACTACCAAGATTAATGTGTTAACAGTATATGACTTACTAAGTTAATATTAAGTTTGCAGTTTATTAAGTACAGGACTATTTCGTTAGTGTCGCGTTCGTATCTACGTTCGAACGAGACTGTCCAGTGTGTGTACGTTCGTGTTGCGTTTGATAACGCGTTCGAACGATGTGTTTCCAGAGAGTTCACGTTCGAGTAGCGTTTGAAACGCGTTCGAACGGATTGATTCCAGAGAGTTCACGTTCGTATAGCGTTCGTGAACGCGTTCGAACTGAATGATTCCAGAGAGTTTGCGTTCGAGTTGCGTTTAGTACGCGTTCGAACGTTCTAAGGCAGAAGGCTTGCGTTCGAGTTGCGTTTGAAGACGCGTTCGAACGTTCTTATGAGAATTCAAATTTTTAGCCTTCGCGTGCGTTGGGCGTTCGAACGCCCTACGGGTTTTTCATGCACAGTTCGTATTTTCCAGAAAATATTAAAACCCTAACATGCAAATTACTATTTAATAACACGATACAATAAGTTCTTAAGATTGTTGGTAAATTTAGTGTAATCAAACAGTGATTTAACATGCAAACACAACAGATCAATTCAACAAAATATATAATCTATATGCCCAAAACCCTAAACAAAATATATGAAGACAAAATTAAGAAAACAGAATTTACTGAGATTCCAAGTCGAGTAGTTCTCTGTCCTTAAGAACTTATTGGCCCGTCACAGGTGCTCTACGGATCCAAATTGGCCAACGTTCTCCCAGGATAACTTGGATACTACTTGTCCAAGGTGCACTCCTTGACAAGTAATTGACAAGGAAGGTGGTGGATCTCTTCTCAAAACCAAGGAAAACCAATGTCTGAAATGCAGGATTTATCTCTTGTGTATTTATCCAACCCCAATTTGGAGGGTAGAGCCTTCTTTTATAAGGCATGGAGGGGTGCCAAAGGGGCACCCCTTGGGGTGGGTTGTAACCCTTCAAGGTTAGTAACCACCCCTATACAAGAGCAAAGGACTAAATACCCTTTCTTTAATTGAAGAATTTACAACACCATCTTCGCGTGACCCGACCCGCGACATGACTTTCCATTGACCCGACCCGATCGGGTCTCACAAAATTTCAAAAAATATGACCCGACCCGACCCATAAACACCCCTAATAGAGAAAACGTAACATACCCGACTCGTTAGATCTGTTTGAAGTCAATAACAGGGAAAAATAAAGAAAATTATAAGGTGAGATGAATGATAAATTAATTTAGACATTTTCTATTTTTGGATATTACAGCCGATTATATCAAATGATAAAGTAATACACAATATATTAATTTACAATGTTCAATGTGTCGTTTTGAGACGTCATCATGTATCTGTGAAGAATTATACATATACAATTATACATATATATTATATTATATGAATTAATCACTTTTATATATTTCATTTAATTTAATCAACATGTTCAGTTTATGAATTTCGAACTATTTGGTTTTTGAATAAATTTCGATTCGTTTCGATTCTGTTATGTTCAAATCAGACCATTTGTCCATCCCTAAATTTGACTAAAGAACTTCATTTTTTTTAAAGAGCTTTGCTAGTGACTAAAAGTAGAGTTGAATATCAGTCGGAACGGGTTAAGATTTACTAATTTCGATGTTGTCTCGATTTTATCCCAAATTCCTACAAATTTTTGAATCGAAGTAAAAAATCGGCTCGAACGTTCAAAATTTTTAGTGTAAAAAAATTAGAATTTGAGACAATAACAAAATATCCTCATGAATCTTGACCTTTTTTTTGTTTTTTGTTTTTGTTTTTTTTTTTAATTTGAGACAGTATATTTTCTTAAATTTGAATCGAAAGGATTTTCCTTCAAGATTCGAGATGTTCTTTTTTTTTTTTTTTTTTTTGGACATTCCTAGTTAGCGAAAAGGTAGCAATAATTTTGACTAAGTATGGCCCCCACCTATTCATTTGGGTCCAGTAAAATGCCATCATTAACGACTTTTGGAGACTGATATGGGTGATAAACTAATATGAGTCTCATGGATAGGGTCCAATATCTCATCTTGAGGTTTTGAGTTCGAATTCATGGGGTGTACTTCTTGTAAGAGCTTGAGACAACCGGTAATTTTACCTGCGCCGCGGCCCAGAATGGGTGGTTTGGTGGCGGGGTTTCCATCGTTTCCAAAAAAAATAAATAAATAAATAAACTAATATGAAAAAACTGTGTTTAGTCAATTTTTGAATGAAAGCATTACCTTTCTGGTAAAAATAAATTGAGTATATAGAAAAGTTTATGTTTGTAATCTGTGTCTTCTCTCACACACATATGTAGCAACCAGAGATCAAAATACGAATCTGGATTTGAATCCGTATAAAAAAAATCAAGATTTGGATTTGGATTTGGATTTGGATTTATATTTATATTTAAAATTTTATTTATAGGTCTGGATGTGGATTTTAACTGCACGAATTGCCGGACATTCGGATCCGCAAAATATATACGGATTTTTTCAACTTAAAAAAATTTAGTTTTTTCACTTAAAACAGGTAAACAACTACTAATTCATAGTCTCATATTCGAAATTACATCAATAAACCATAAATTCATCCAAATTAACATATAAAAAAAAAAAAAAACCACAATCCAACATCCAAATTAAACAACATAACAAAATATTGTCATGGCGAATCATCAAGATCAATCACATCATGCTGCACATTAGGTATCTGTGATGTAATATCCTCTTTAAACATATCACGACCTAACAATAACGAAAAAGACAGATTTTTTTATCTTTATTTTTAAAAATGAGATCTGGATCCGAATCTATACGGCTTCATAAATATGAGATCTGAATCCATATTTTAATTAATACGGATCCAGATCTTTGCGAATATGGGCTGATTCTGAATCTTTCTAGCATCCCAGTAGCAACTCAATTTGTATAATTCACTAAGTTTGTGATCACTATGATATGTAGTTAGACATCACTCGTATAGTGTGATCATTGAAAATTATAGTAGTATGTATTCAATCACATAGGAGTTGTAATTTGGGTAAGGATTTGTTTATTCGTTTGATTCGATTCGCATTAAATGGGGGTATAGATTTGGAAAAATTCAATTAAATTCGAGAAATTATTACTAATTAACAAGAAAACTTTTTATTGTATAGTTTTAAATCATTTTTAATAAACCATTAATTGTACATTTCATGCATATACATTTATGAAAAACTAATGTAAATAAATTACGGTAATTTATGTATTTGAATAATGTCAAAACTAAATGAATATTCGTTTAAGATTCTTTTTATTAAACAAGTCGAACATGAATCCTAATATTAATATTCATTTAATAAACGAAACGAATACGAATCGATCATATTTTAATTTGATTTCGATATAAATTATACTCGTCAATTTGTTTACAACCTCTATATTCACATAGTAAAACTACAATACTCAAACCTATGACTCATGTTTTTGCCAAATTTTTATATTTGGGCTTAGATCGATGTCCATCTTCTTCAAGTGTAACTCTAGTTAAGGTCTATTTTGTGTCACATGAATGACCAAGTCAATCAATTTGCACGTGGCCCAAAAACCTCCGTGTATTCGTAGCAACAGCAACCCAAATTTGAGTAAATCTTTGTTTAATTTTCTTCCTATTTTTTAGTTGTTTTTTTGACTTTTTAGCACGCGTGGCAAATGATGATTGGCTTGTTGTATGGATGACGTGGTACCACTGTTGCACCAAAGATTTTCTCCCCAAATTGGGGTCTTGAGCAAAATATCAGCGGTGTAAAAAGCAATATTTTTTACCCGATCTAACCTCCAAATCTCCACCCGACCCGATTTATTGCAGGATGAAAACAAAAAGAACCGAACCGCCAACCGGACCGGAAATCGAACCGAAACTGTCGAATGATCGGTTTGGTTTCGGTTCTTCAAAATTTAAGAATCGAATATCAAACGGAACCGGAACCTATGTTAGAACCAAACCGAAACCGAACCTTATAACTGAATCTCTAAACCGACACAATTAATTAATTAATCAAGATAATATTTGAATTAATATTTATTAATTTATAATTTAATCAATAACAAATTAATTTATCAAGGTATTGTTAATTTTTTTGTTCTAGAAACATTGAACTTAATATTGTGTATTGTGATTATATGAATATTACCTAATTACTAAATTACGAATTTTCATTATTTTATATATTTGTTTAACTAAGATAAGTTCATAAATCATGAATGTTTAACACTCGTATTATATTTTATAAAGGGCTCATAATTTAGTGATTGATATATAATAAATTTTAAGTTATATATCAATAAAAATAAATTAGGTATACAATAAAATAAATTTTGTCAAATTTTTAATTATAATTTTATTTTTGTTTTAGGAATCGGTTCCTGTTCCGAAAACAACTCCTAACCAAAACTGAATGGGAATCAGAACTGAATATAAAAAAAATTTATTAGACTCGACCGCAGTTCGGTTCCGAAAGTCACATCACGGTAGCAAAATGTTAAGTTTTATGTCTTTAATTTATTTTTAATTATTTATTACATCTGAAATATTACAATTTAACCCTCAGTCTCCTCAAAATTGATTTGTCAACCCCGTCTTCACTGTCGCTCTTCACCTTATCCTCTCATCTACTCACTCACTCTGAGGAAACCAAAAAATGCCGAGCAAAGAAGAAGAAAAGCTGCGACAAAATCAACAAAAAAACCAAAATGATGACGAAGAACAAGAAGAAATTTCCAGCGAGTCCGACTCTGAGTCTAACTCTGACTCTGACTCAGACTCTGACTCAGACAAGAAGCCTTCAGCTAAAAAAGCACAAGAAGAAGATGACAACGACGACATAATAGAAGGATATGTGCCAGTCCGATACGGCGAAGCTCCACCGCCGTCCCAGAACACGCCGGAGATCAACATCCGCCGGTTCAACAGAGCCCTCAAGAGCAAGAAATACAAAGAACTGCAAGAATACGAAGAGGAATTGGAAGAAGAAGTAGACGAAGGCGAAGTGTACAACGAGCGCCTGTTTGATTTCCCCAAAGATCCGGAGAATTGGACGGAGCAGGATTTGAAAGAGCTCTGGGCCGACGCCCCGTTGGAGTTTACCAAACCCGGCTGGGACCCGGCGTTTGCCGATGAAGAAGATTGGGAGGCGGTGAAAGATATGTATAAGGCCGGGAAGGATCCGCCTATTGCCCCGTTTTACTTGCCCTACAGGCAGCCTTACCCGGTGGTGCCCGATGACCATTATGATATCGCCACTCCTAAGGCTGTCGTCGAGGAGTTGGATAGGATTGAGGAGTTTTTGACTTGGGTCAGCTACGTTTTCGCTGATGGAAGCTCGTATGTTTCTTCATTGACTAATTTGCAAATTTACACTTACATTTCTGTTTATTCATTATAGGCTTGTTTATCGAACACTTCAGCTTCGTGTTTTAAGCACTTAGAATTAAGTATGCTTGTTCGTGTTACTTGAACCAATGTGATATATGATACTCTGAAATTGGTAATCAAAGACGGCGGCGTAGTTAGAATATTGATTTACTGGGTAAAATTTGATTTTCACAAAAAAAAAAATGGTAGATATTCTCCATTTTAACGGGAGGCATAGTGGCTCCGCCATTTATCAAAGAGCTCTTTAAGATTAGGAAATTACTGTAGCATGATGACTTCATTCGCTTATGAGTAAAAAAAAAAAATTACTATTGTTGGTTTGAGTACATGTAACTTGTGTTGACATCTTATTGTGCTGTTCCATAATCTTCTGTTTGATGCTACCAGCGGAATTGAAGCAATTCTGCTTTTGATTTGTTTAAAGGTGAGGCGTTTATCAATAACTTGAGTGTCGTGATTTTAAGTAATGTCTGTTAAACCAATGTGACATATGATACTCGAAATTGGTAATCAAAGAGCTCGAAGGATTAGGAAGTTACTCTACTGTGTTGACTGCATTCACTTATGACTAGAAAGATTACTATAGTTGGCTTGAGTACATGTAACTTGTGTTGACATCTGATTGTGCTGTTCCATAATCTTCTGTTTGATGCTACCTGAGGTATTGAAGCGATTCTGCTTTTCATTTTGGATGTCTATTGGACTGCTATTAATTTGGATTTTAGTTTGACTGTCAGTTTGGTTTGTATGATACATTGTTGATGAGGGAGGTCATTAGGACACAATTTATTTCAACAATTTCTTTCCCATAGGTCACTAGATCGGAATTATTTTCGTTGTTATTCTTCTGTATTTCTTGGGTGATTGATGTTGTTTGAATTACTTGTAAAGCACTTAGCTTGCACTTATTTTCTTGCTGATTTCATTAAATTATGCTTTCTGTTCAAGGTATGAAGGTACTCTTTGGGATGACTTGGCTCATGGGAAAGGAGTTTACATTGCTGAGCAAGGGCTAGTCAGGTTTGTTTTGTTTGTTACTAAGTTACCAGTTGCAATTGTGGTTCTTTTCAATTGTGTCTGTCTTCCAATCTCTACGCTCCAACAAACCTGGTTATTTACCTTCTCACACTATATCTTCAACCCTCGCATATCCATATTGGACTATGCCTTATTGATATCTACTGGGGCTCTGTATCCCAAGTTTTTCTCTGTCATTTGCTCCGAGTTAGGTTTTCATCAAAGGAAAAAAAAAGCAATCACTGGAAAAAATTTCACTGTTGTAGGTATGAAGGTGAATGGCTTCAGAACAATATGGAAGGCCATGGGGTTGTTGAAGTTGACATACCAGATATAGAACCTGTGCCAGGTTCAAAGTAAGTTTATGATCCCTGCCTTTGTACTGTTTCATTTTACTTTAACTCGGTGGTTGAAATCTTAACAACGATTTTCTTTGTGATTTAAATTATTGAGTTGCTTACTGCCCTTTTCCAAGGCTTGAAGAAGAGATGCGTGCTGAAGGGAAAATTATCTCAAGAGATTTTATGTCCCCAGAAGACAAAAAATGGCTGGAGATGGATATTGAAGATAGCATTCGTTTGGCTGGGGACGAGTATGAAATCCCTTTTTACGAAAATGAAGAATGGGTTAAACAATTTGGGAGAAAACCGTAAGATTTATCCTCGAGCTATCTGATTCTTTTATTATTATCACCTTTGTAATATTGTTTTCCTTTTCTTTTTATTAGTTCGATGGTGCATATTTATAGTAGTTATTTTCCTTGCTGTGTCTGGATCTGCACTAATACTTTTCTGATGTGTGCATTTAGGAGGTGATTAGGATGTTTGGGCATCTAAGTTATATTATTTGAAGCACTTCCCTCTGTTTTGTGAGCATGTCTTACTTTTCTGCTAAACTATGTCTTGGGCATTTAAGAGGTAATTGAGAATGTTGTACTTGCATCTGATTGAATATTAATCAAACTTGGCAGTTGCTACTAAATGAATCAACACTTGTGAATGTAACAAAAATGTGAGCAGTGGTTATTGTCCATTATTAAACATTGAGAGACACACACTTGTCAAATGAATAAATAAATGAAAACATGCTACATTATTTATTAAATTGATCTTTGAAGTTATGTTTCTAAGATAATATAGTCCACTCAACAGTTAAAATTTAAGATGAAAGTTCTGGCCAGTGGCCCCTAGAGAAGTTCCTGGTCTATAAATGCATCTTGAGTCTCAAGCATTTACTAATTGCTTATGTTATAAGATAACAATTTCTAACAATAATTCACGACTGGAACTCAGCTAACCCATTGGAAGCTGGCAACTTAAACAATTTGTGTTCCAAACATACTTGCCAAATTAGATGAATCTAATTTGAACACATCTTGTCAAAAATATGCTATTAATTAGTATGATTTTCTGCACCTACACTTTGACCTAGACACATTCTTCTCCTTATTTTTGTACCTTTTATTTATTTATTTATTTTTTGTGTGAATTACAAAATTTAATTGATCATTATAAATCAATTACAGGGAGAAAGGTCGATACCGCTATGCTGGTCAGTGGAAGCACGGGAGAATGCATGGATGTGGTCTATATGAAATCAATGAGCGCCCCATATATGTAGGTCCTGAATATAACCATAATAATTTAATCAACTTCGATTTCCAAGTTTTATATGCTTGGGGGTGCTGTCTTTAAATTGATTGGAGATGCAAAACATTTTTATAGATGTTATACAATTACTAAAGCCCAAATTTTTAAATAGACCATCTGATACATTACAATATGTGATTAAAGAAAAGAAAACTGCATAGATATGTTACTGCTAGAAAATTTCCATATAATTTGATGCTAAAATTCTGATCTCTAGGTGCCTTTAATTGCTATTCATTCTTTCAAAGGTTAATATACCTAAACTGTTACATGTTAAGTGGCCTTAACAACTAAATGTCATGTTCTCTTTTGAATGCAGGGAAGATTCTATTTTGGAGAGCTATTGGAGGATTCTGAGGGCTGTGATGAAGAAACTTCAGCGGTATATGAAAGTTGTTTACTCTTTAGTGAATTGTGTAAAGGTGGAAAGAGAAAAAAAGAAATAAAGATACTAGGAATTTGTGTTCAACTGGAATAAACATATTTTACTGATTTTATGGGTCTTTCAGCTGCATGCAGGTCTTGCAGAAGTAGCTGCAGCTAAAGCTCGGATGTTTGTCAACAAACCAGATGGAAGTATGTATTCATCTATTATCAATTGTATTTGTCATGGATAGCTATATTTAAGTCCAAGTTTTCTATCGCTTAGAGTCAACTTGTGCGAATGAGGACAATATTAACCTGGGATTATTATCTACCTATTTGATGGGCATATCACCATAATCATTGATTTGGATGAATACATGTTATGTGGCAAGATAGATGTTGAATTTCTTGGAAGCTGTTGTCTCATCTGTTGAGTGGTTACTGGAAGCCCTTCATTATTCTCATTTCAGGGGCACCAAGAAAAATGTCACTAAATCATTGTGTTAAGTCCCTCTGCTTGGGACCAGGCATATCTCCTGTTTCTGAAACTTGACTCACTGTTACTGATGGAGACTGAGATAATGATCGAAACTTATGTATGCACATAATTTTGTGTATATAGATAATACTTCATGCGTCTTTTTACTTTATAATTTTTTATTACTAATAATGTCAAAATTTGACCTATTATTTGGTAATTTTTCCTGTCAGTGGTAAGAGAAGAGAGGGGTCCATATGGTGATCCTCAACACCCTTATTTCTATGAGGAAGAAGATGTTTGGATGGCACCAGGCTTCATTAACCAGTTTTATGAGGTGAGTTGAATTCCTTGCAGAGTGGTCTCATTTTAGTTCATGCAAGGAAATGAGAAATATTCATTATGCAGGTCCCTGATTATTGGAAAACATATGTGCATGAGATTGATCAGGAAAGAGAAATATGGTTAAACTCCTTTTATAAATCACCATTAAGGATACCCATGCCTGCTGAGCTTGAATACTGGTGGGAGAAAGGTATATCTCTCGATGTCCACATAGGATTTTACTTGACATTCTGATTTGAAGGCTTGTGTGGAGGGCCGTATACGATATGCAAGCCATTCAGGCCTTTGCTTTTTTTCTTGTATCAAGACTTTTAGCATTTCTTTTTCCGTTTCCTTCATTATTATTTTTTTCCTTTTGCTTCTCTCTTTTTTTCTCTCCTTTTCAAGGACCAAGTATCTTTGTTTTCTGGGCGGAGTAAGATCCAGAAAATTAAGTGAAACTTCTTAAATTCAGAGGCAAAATGTTTCATGTGTATTGCTACTAGATCATTTATTTCCTTGTAAGATACATGTATCGGCAATTCAGCATGTCAAAAGAATTTCTTCCTCCATAGAATTGTTAGTAATTTTCTTCTGGTAGTTTTTTTATTATTAATCAGCATGTTTATCATCAATATAACACAACTTCCTTGGTTTTTAAATAGGGTAACAAATGGTGATAAAATACGAGGGAAAAAGGATTTAGTGATTTACTTTTATTTTGCACTTGACTAAGAAATTTAAAGGATTTGACAGTTAAAATATGGTTAAAGAATGAAGAACACTAATAATTTGGCATTTCAATTGGGTAAATAATGGTATGGTTTGATGTTTATTATGCTCATCATTCAAGCTTTTAATGTTAATATTCAAATTTTTGCCTCTCCTCTGATGCGTTAGCTGCTTGTTTATTAAGTCGTTCAGCAATTGACTGACTCGTGCTGTGCTTGATGTCTTTATGTTTTCTTCATCAGATGAGCCTCCAGAATTTGTTATCGTAAACAAGGAACCAGAGCCTGATCCTGAAGATCCGTCAAAGCTTGTATATACTGAAGATCCTCTTATCCTACACACACCAACTGGGCGGTTAATCAATTATATTGAAGATGAGGAACATGGAGTTAGATTATTTTGGCAGCCTCCTCTGAAAGAAGGAGAACAGCCAGACCCAGAGAAGATTGAGTTTCTGCCCCTTGGTTTTGATGAGTTTTATGGACGCATATCTGAAGAAAAGGAAACCACTTGGCAGCGCATTGTAAAAGGAGTTGAAAATAAAATAAAGCCAGTGCTGGACAAACTAGAGAAATGGAGTGAAGAGAAGAAGAAAGAGAGTGAGATGAAGCAGCAGCTTTATGAAAAAGAACTCGATCTGATAGAGGCTGAATTGTGCCTGGAAGAGGCCATTGAGGAGATGGACGAGGAATTGAAGAAGAGAGAGAAAGAGGAAGAGAAGAAAGCAGAGTTGGGTTTGGAGGAGGAAGAAGATGCTTCAGCTTTGTCCAGCCAACCTAAGAAAGCTATAGGTGAAGTGGGGGGAGTTAAAGATGAAGCGGAAGCGGAAGCAGAAGAGGAAGAGGAAGAGGAAGACGAGGATAGTACACCATCTAGTTTTGGTTCTGTTTCTGCGGATGAAAACCGAAGAAAGAGTGATCAGAAAGGAAATAAGCCTGGGGATTCTCCATTTTCTTCTTTATCATTGTCATTTGCTTCCTGTAGACTTGTTTCATCGGTAAGTCCTGACTGCCATCATATAGTGTGTGAATTCAAATGATTCTAGCTTGAACATTTGATATGATTATTTTTTCTTCATTTGAGTTAGATCAACTCTTCAAGATGTTATACTATTTTTTGTGTGTGTTTTTCAAATGATGATTCAATTTCTGATTTTATGTTTGAAATTAGTCATTTTTGTTTCCTTCCTTGATCTTATGGAAATTGACCTTGGATTAAGATTATGTTCTTTCTCTTGCAGGTTCCATCTAGGCTGCAACAGTCATTTTTGTCTTTGAAGCAAGGCAGATTGTCACTGAAGCCAACTACTCCATGTGTCGGAGTCCCAAAGGACGACTTGGTAGCAGTTAATTCAGTCAGTTTCCCTCTAGTAGTCAGCCAAAAGAGGAGCTTGAGGGCAAAAATGCAAACACATCACAACTTTCAAACAAGAAACCACTCAAATTGGAGGACATCGCAGTTACATTCCTTATCTCGAATTCTAACACGCACTTCAGCTTCTGTCAGTCCCAAACGAGTCCTCAAAGCAGCGAGAACACATAGCGAAAGTCATCTGCTCGGGAAACCAGATTGTGAGTTTGATAACATATTATCGTTGCACACTCCAACGAGTTATTTGGAATCATCTACAGATACTATCGGCGTTAAGCCGCATTGCACTTCTCTCTAATCTTATGTAGTCTGATCAATTGATCCCCATGAAGAAGAAGGTGGTTAATTTTGTTGTAGCTTCATCTCATTGTATTGTCCAATTTTTTTTTTTTGTAGTCTACTTGCAACTTTGCCCGTTTTAAAATGGGCAATGGAAATAAAAGATTTTTTTGAAATACTTTCAGAGTGGTGTTATGGCTTTTATGGGCAAAAGATACGTTGGTGGATCTTCGCATCCCTGGTGGCTGGGGCATAGTAAATCTTCAATGAGAAATAAGAAGAAGAAATAAAGACTCCCTAGTCCCTAGATGACTTGCACCTACCTTCCTCCACTAGTAGATGGCATACAAATGTGTGTTATCTAAATTAACTTGCGCATCGCACGAATTCACGACTAATTATAAGATGTTATACATACAATAATTAGCAGGGACGATCTTGAGATTTTAGAGGCTTTAGACGAATTTATAAATTATGTGGCCATTCATCGATAAAAGTGATTTTTTTTTTTTTTGGATTTTCTTGTACAATGAACATTAATTTTCTTAAATTTAGAGTTACTAATTTTAATCTAAATTTGGGAGCTCCAACTGACTTCTTGTGCCGGCTGTCTTTAGGGCCACCCCTGATGACTAGGAATACATAATTTATATTTCATGACCTATGACGTGTTATCATTTAAAAAGTGGTTAGTATTATTAATTAAATATGGAAAAGAAAGTCTAAAATAAGTTGAGCAATAATTTATGAAGAATCACTTAAAATACAAATAACGTATCCCTTTTACAGGATAATTAAATTTATCCAAACCATCTTACAAAAAGTCTACTTAGAAGAGCTCACAGTGCCTTCATAAAATTAGCTCAACCCAGGCCCAAATCCAAATCCAAGTCCAAGATCAAGCCCAAGCCCACACGAAGAAAATCCCTAGAATTATGAAAAAGAAAAGAAAAAAGAAAAAAAAGAAAAAAGAAAAAAACCAAAACCATTAACATCACAAGAATCGGCGGCAAGTTCCCTATAAATTCCCTCCAAAGCCCCGCTATGTTACGCATCTGTCGGTATCTCTCTCTCTAAAACCCTAACTTTCTCTCTCTAACACATATTCACTATTCAATGGAGTTTTGGGGTAAGCCTCTCACTCACTCACTGACTCTGAGTTTTACTTTTGTTTTCGATTTTATAACTTTGTTTCGTCTCTGTTTATATTCGCCATTAATAAGTTTGTGTCTATGTGTTGTTTGGTTCTGATTAGCTTCGAATTCTATTTTGAAAAGAAGTTTATTTAGTTGATAGCAACAGTTAAGAACCAATTTGAAGTTTAATTTATATATTTTTCATGGTCACTGTGGAAGTTTAAATTATTTACTTTTACTTTTGCTTTGAACTTTTCTCTTTAGTGTTTTGACATTGATATATACTATGATCACACCCATTTGCATTTAAGAGAAATAAACAGAGTGGGTTGAATTGTTGAATTTCCTTTGGTTTTCTGCAAGAATTATTGAATTTCTAACAGATTGAAGTATTATCCTTTTGTCTATTTATGTTGAAGAATAAACTATGGTAGCTTATGGTTCTCTACATTAATGCTTATTTGACCATCAACATCATCTTGCTATTTATGCAAGCTTGCCAATCCACTTGGCAATGTCATTTTTTAGCCCTTCAGCAGATACTTCTGTGATATTAATGTGTATACTGACAATGGGTTGCCTTTTTGTGTTGTTTAGGTGTTGAAGTTAAGGCCGGACAGCCTCTGAAAGTGAAACCTACCTTTGACAGTATCATCCATCTTTCACAGGTCATACAACTTCTTATAATTTTAATTGTTGAGTAATAATGCGACTGAGAGTAGTTTGTTTATATTGTAAAATATATTGAATACTGCCTTTTTTATAGGCATCACTTGGTGAGTCGAAGAAACAGAAAGGACACGAGTCTGTGCCCCTCTATGTGAAGTTTGGTGACAAGAATCTAGTCCTTGGAACCCTTGTCCCTGAAAATATCCCTCAACTATCTTTTGATCTAGTTTTCGAGAAAGAGTTTGAGCTTTCTCACAACTGGAAGAATGGGAGCGTCTACTTTATTGGTTACCAGACCTCCTTGCTTCAAGATAGTTCAGGCAAGTCTTGTAACAACTAGAATAGTTGGTAGTTTTTTTCATGACAGCTCAAGTTTTGCTTAAACCTTTTTATATTCACAGATGAGTTTGACATGGAGGACTCTGATGAAGAAGAGGGAGAGGAGCTTCCTGCCATTCCTGCAGCAGAGAATGGTAGATATTATTATGCTCTCTTGCACAGGATGATATACATACATGTCTTTGATATTCTTGCCAACTGTTTTCAGGAAAAGCTGGGCAAAAGGCTGAGAAAGCAAAGGCTGCTACTCCCAAGGCCGACAGTGCAAAGCCTGCTACTTCCAAGGCTGACACTGCAAAACCTGCAAAACCAATCAAGGATGTGAAACCAGAGGAAGACGATGATGACGAAGATGACTCTGATAATGAGATGATTGATGGAGATGTTTCTAATGAGGTAATTCTGTCATAATTAGCCAAGTGTTATCATGTCTTTTGAGTGCCACTCCCTTCTGTATTATTCTTAGTGTGGTATTGTTAAACTAAGAATTTGTGATTTTTTTTTTTTTTGGTTGAGTAGATTTCTGGTGAGGATGATAGTTCAGATGAGGACGATGTAGATGATTCAGAAGATGAAGACTCTGATGACGAAGAAGAGACACCTAAGAAGGTAGACACATACACTATACTTAATTCCATTTGGTATTGATATGGGTATGGGAATGGCCCACTATTTGGCCTGCTTTTACCCTGATAAAGTTATTTTTCGGTGCTATGTTGAAGGCTGAAGTTGGAAAGAAGAGAGCCCCCGTATCTGCACCAAAAACTCCAGTTCCTGCAAAGAAATCAAAAACTCCTATGACTGGTAATTTTCTAGATACATGATTACTGATGGGTTATGTTGGATTTTGTTTTTGTTTTTTTTTTGGTGAATAGTTATTAGTTTAAATCCTTTATTGCGTAAATTAGATGTCGAATGTTTCATGCTGTAAAATTAATTAGAGGTTGGAAGGTTACTATAATTGTCTTGCTTTCCCCAAGCATTCACAGAAGTATCTTATTAGTGTTGACAATCTTAACTGATTTTGTGCAGATGGTAAGAAGGGAGGTCATGTTCATGTTGCGACTCCTCATCTGTCAAAGGGTGTGAAAACACCTAATGCAAAGACACAGACCCCCAAATCTGGGGGACATCACACTTGTTCATCCTGCAGCAAGTATGTTCCTTAAGAGCACTCGAAGCTTTGAACTTTTAGACTGTGATATCCACTCGACTGACTTGCCGTGTTTATATATAAACAGGACATTTAACAGTGACAATGCTCTACAGTCTCATACAAAGGCTAAGCACTCCGCGAAATAGAGGGATCGGCGTTATAACATGAGCTGCTGCTGCCGGTTGCTGTGGCAGGTTAATTTTTTGCGATCAAATACTAAGGGATTCGTGCTTTGATGCTTAATTGGTTATGGTAGGATTTTGGCGAAAAGTGAATGAGGGGGGGTTTATTATAGACTAGTAACGGTACTTCTATGATTGCTGCTATTCATGTCTTTGTTCCAGGGAATTTATATTTAAACCTGCTAGTCATAAAAATTTATATTTAAATTTGCATATGGGATTTATTAGAGCGATGGATCGTCAAATACATAAAAATTAAAATGCCAAAGCATCAATGGTAACCCAGTTTAGTTTTACCTATTTCGTTTAAATCCAGAATAGATGATTTGACGGTGGGATTTCAAACGATTTCAAAAAATAAAATAAAATATGCACGAAAAATTTGTGATGGGTCACTTATGAATCCGACAGAAATCTTTAAAATTTGAACAATAGGATCCACCTGCTCTCACAATCGGCCCGGTGTGTGAAAGTGAAGCACATTTTAAATTACATTATTAAAGTCTATAACTACGTTCCAGCTGTATTCAAAAGGATCCTCCAACAGGTGAAAAGCAACTATCACTCACATTACTAGAGCTATTTAGGATATAATAATTACTTTAATAGATTTTGCAAATATTGCTATCCACGAACACGAACGTGCTGCTGCTGCTGCTGCTTGCTGTCCTGCAGATTTTGGATGCAATGGCTTTGATTTGTGATATTGTTGATTTAATTGAGTGGCAAAACTATTGGATGTAAGTAAATCTGTTCGTTTGACTTGACCCGATCGGACCCAACCCAAGAAGCATCATCGAGTTGGATTGGGTAAAATGGAATTAACCTGCTCAACTGAACCTCTTGCCACCCTTAATTCGAATCGACTTAAATTGACATAATTATTAAAATAAGTCAGGTTTAAATCACATAGTTAATAATCATGTCGGATTCAAGTTAAATGTTTCTAACACGATAACCAATTAAAACACACAATTAACAATTTGATTAATCACATTATATTCACTTCAAATAAAATTGAATCGAGTTTGAGTAGACGGTACTATAAATATTTTAAAAAATTAAATTAAAAACACAGCAAACGTGTTCATTGCTTTAGAAACATTAAAATTATGTTAAACGGGTGACGCAATAATAAATTAATTGAGTTAACATTTGAGATTTTTAACACGATTAATAAATATATTATATTCGAATCGATTTAAATTTAACAAGACATGAATATGACACGCTAATCCAAATTACTACAGTTTAATTCTATTTTGTTTTTTTGTTTTTTTTTTTTGGATAACACAGTTTAATTCTAATCTTGAAAGGGAGATTGAATTCCATATTTATTTTATATAATATTACTTTGAAAATATTGTATTATTCAATTAACAAGAGGTGGTTTGCCCGAGTGGTTAAGGGGGAAGACTTAAGATCTTCTGCACATAAGTGCGCGTGGGTTCGAACCCCACAGCCACCAAAATTTATTTATTTATTTATTTTAGTAATTTATTAATACTAATTTCATTTTATCACTTTCAGAGAAAAAATATATATATATATATAATAAAAAACTTTATCCCACATGTAGGTGGGGGTGTCCATTGTCATTTGTGATTATAAAAATGGTCATGTTAACAGAATTTAGGTAAATTGTTGCCCCAACATACATCCTGCCTCCATATATACACATTACTATTTAAGATAATAAGAATTAGACTTTTAGGGCAAAATCAATAATCTCCGAGGGAAAAATAAAACAATCATAGCAATCTATCCGGATATCAATTTGTGAATTGGAATGAAAAATTATCATGAACGTAGGACCGGATGATTTTGATATCTCAAATCTTGATCGAGATTCATAATTTTTTAGGTAAAAAATCATGATTCGAAATAAAAAAAAAATTAAAAAATTTCTTGAATCTCGTCTGAATTGTACAAAATCATAAATCCTGATCAATATTCGGGATTTTATGACATCTATAGTCACTGTTAACCTCCATATTCTATTACCAATTGCAGGTATTAGCCGACACCACTAAGCTCATTGTCCTATATTATAAAACTTAACCGTTTGTTTAATTATATCTATCTTTCAAATGTTTTGACTTTCTTCAATCCATCCATAAATCTATTGGTTGAGACATATTTGGTATTACGGTTTGATATGTGGTGAGATAATAAAATTATATTTTGATCAAAAAATAACTTTTAAATATTTAATTTAATGAAAAAAACTACGATAATTTATCGTGATTTCTTTTATAAACTGAGTTTTTCACTATAAGAAAACGGTCTTTTAGCGTCGCCAACTTTTGATGCTAAAATAGGTCAACGTCGAGGCTAAAAGATGTATATGTCGACGTTTAATATTTTGGTGTCGAAATAAGGCAACATAGAAAGTGGATGTTAAAAGCTGGTCGAGGAAATGTTTTAACGTCATTGTAACGTATGCGACGTTAAAATATTTTTTGTGCGACCAATTTTCATCGTTGACTTAAGATAAATTTATAAAACCTAAAATTTTTTACTTTCACTACCATTAAAAAAATGCATCACAAATATTTTTCAAACTTAGAATAAAATTACATGCATATATCACCGTTTTACCAATTACATATTTTGTTTACCACATATATTGTATTGCAATACTAAATAGGGCCTGAGTAAAAAAAAAAAAAATTAAATAAAAAAATAAAAAATAATAGTCATATGTTTAAATTAGCAACAACCCATTTAATTATATTTTTCTCTCAAATATTTTGACTATTTTCAATCCAGATTGATCGAGTAAAGACCTAGCGGTTGGTAGGGGATAGCAGAAAAGTTCGGTCCGAAGGTATTTTTAAGAAATAAATTTTTATTTTTATTTTTAAAATTAAAAAAAAAAAAAAAAAAACTTAAGAAATTTAATATTTTTAATGTTTTTTTTTTAAAAAAATCGAATTTTAAAAAATTTAGTTATAAATGATATATTTAAAATTAAAATATAGGAAAATAAAAAGTACTGGCTCATGATCTCACTTTGAGGTCTAGGGTTTAAATCCATATTAGGACTGGGCATCAGATCATATCGGATCTGACT
>SKCR01023074.1:0-19946 GCA_019454045.1 Zanthoxylum bungeanum | reverse complement strand
CTACCTGACAACTATCCAGTTGGCTAAATTCCTCAAAGATCCTCCGGGTCCTGTGGAGGGTGAATCTGAATTGGCCAAGGAAGAGCGAGAACAGACTTGGATGTCTGGAGACTTCTTATGCAAGAACTACCTTTTGGGTGGTCTTGACAATACCATGTACAATGTGTACCAAGGCATGACTTCTGCGAAGGTTCTCTGGGAATCTCTCGAGAAGAAGTACAAAACCGAAGATGCCGGACAAAAGAAATTTGTCGTGGGTAGGTTCCTGGACTACAAGATGGTAGATTCAAGGACGGTGATGTCTCAATTGGGTGAACTGCAATTGATCATTCATGAAATACTGGATGAGGGAATGAAACTCTGTGAGATGTTTCAAGTTGCCGCTATAATTGAAAAGTTGCCTCCATCATGGAAGGACTTCAGGAGCTATCTGAAACACAAAAAGAAGCAGATGAGTCTTGAAGACCTCAGTGTTCGATTAAGAATAGAGGAGGACAACAGGATGTCCGAGAAATCCAGCTACAAGACTCTGGAGTCTAAGGCCAACATCATTGAAGGTGTAAAGGGTAGCAAAAAGAGAAAGAACAGTGGAGCTGACTCTGGGAACAAGAAGTTCAAGGGAAAATGCTACAACTGTGGAAAGATCGGTCATATGTCAAAGGACTGCAGGAACAAGAAGTCTCAGGAAAAGGGCAAGAAAAAGAAAAATGAAGCCCATGTCACTAAAGGGGAGCAGCTGACTGATGATATCTCAGAGATGGAACTATCAGCAGTGGTAACCGAAGCCAACATAGTTGGGAATCCGAGAGAATGATGGGTAGACACTGGGGCTACTCGTCATATCTGTGCAGACATAAGATGTTTTCCATGTACCAGAAGGTCGATGGCGGCGATCATCTGACAATGGGAAACTCGTCTACCTCTCAGGTGGTTGGACAAGGCACAGTGGTTCTGAAGATGACATCCAGAAAGGAGCTAACATTGAAAAATGTACTGCACGTTCCAGATATTCGGAAGAACTTGGTCTCGGGCTCTCTTCTTAGTAAGGCTAGTTTTAAGCTTGTATTTGTTTCTGACAAGTTTGTAATGACTAAGAATGATATGTATGTAGGAAAATGATACCTAACTGAGGGCCTTTTCAAGCTAAATGTAATGACTGTTAATCGTGTTATTAATAAAGCTAGTTCGTCTGCTTATATTATTGTGTCACAAAATGTATGGCATGGGAGGTTAGGACATGTTAATTATGATACCATGCGTAAATTAATTAACATGGACCTTATACCTAAATTTGCAATTGATAGCCACACATAAGTGTGAAGCATGTGTTGAAGTAAAAATGCATAGAACATCATTTCATTCAATAGAACGCAGTTCTGAACCGCTTAGAACTTATACATACTGATGTGTATGTGACATGAATATTGTGCAAAAAGAGGCGGTAAAAAGTACTTTGTCACTTTTATCGATGACAGCACAAGATTCTGCTATGTGTACTTGCTGAGAAGCAAAGCAGAAGCTATTGAGAGCTTCGTACACTATAAGAACGAAGTTGAAAACCAACTTGGCAAGAAAATCAAAAGAATCAGGAGTGATAGAGGCGGTGAATACGTTTCACCATTCGGTGAATATTGTTCTGTGCACGGAATTATTCATGAAACCACTGCTCCTTATTCTCCTCAACAGAACGGAATTGTGGAACGCAAAAATCGAACGTTGAAGGAAATGATGAACGCCATGTTGACAAGTTCGGGTCTACCCCAGAACTTATGGGGGGAAACCTTGCTTTCCGCGAACTACGTTCTAAACAAGCTTCCTCACAGGAGGTTGGACAAGACACCATATGAGTTGTGGAAAGGTTCCGTACCTTCCTATAAATACCTAAAAGTGTGGGGGTGTCTTGCCAAAGTAATGGTTCCTAAACCTAAGAAGGTTAGAATATGACCCAAAATTTTTGATTGTATATTCATTGGATATGCTCGCAACAGTGGTGCGTATCGATTCTTGGTACACAAGTCGGAGATTCCTGACATCAATCCGAACATGATAATTGAGTCAAGGAATGCGACATTTTTTGAAGAGACGTTTCCTTGTAAGGAAAGACAGCGCACAGAGTCTCTCAAAAGAACAGTTGATACTGTCAAGGACAGTGATCAAGTTGACCAAGAATCAGATCAACGTGTAAATACTGAGACAATCGAGCCTAGACGTAGCAAAAGAGCTAGAACGTCTAAGTCGTTTGGTCCCGATTTTCTGACATACTTGTTAGAAAATGAGCCTCAAAGCTATAAAGAAGCTATGGCTTCTCCGGAGGCACCTCTTGGAAAGAGGCTATTAACAGTGAGATTGATTCAATCCTACAGAACCATACTTGGGAGTTGGTTGATCTTCCGCCAGGTTGTAAGCCGTTGGGCTACAAATGGATATTCAAAAGGAAGATGAAAACGGATGGATCAATAGATAAGTATAAGGCAAGACTTGTCATAAAAGGTTATAGACAAAATGAATGTCTTGATTACTTTGACACCTATTCACCAGTGACTCGCATCACATCGATAAGAATGCTCATAGTCATAGCAGCTATATTTGGTCTTGAAATACATCAAATGGATGTAAAGACGACATTCTTGAATGGTGAATTGGATGAAGAGATTTACATGGAAAAACCAGAAGAGTTTAGTGTTCTTGGACAAGAACAGAAGGTGTGCAAACTTGTAAAATCCTTGTACGGATTAAACAAGCACCAAAAACATGGCATGAGAAATTTGACAAAGAAATGTTGTCAAATGGGTTCAAAACCAATGAGTGTGATAAGTGTGTGTACACCAAATCAACTCAAAAAGGATATGTCATTGTGTGTCTCTATGTAGACGATATGCTGATAATTGGTAGTAATCATGAAATGATTCAATCTACCAAAAACGGGTTATCCAGCAGATTTGATATGAAAGATATGGGGATAGCTGATGTGATCCTAGGAATAAATGAAAGTAACTACAAGCAATAGCAACAAAGAAACTCTATAAACCCAAGAGGGGGGGTGAATTGGGTTATCGCTATAAATGCGGAATTATAAAATCTTTGCCGATTTTAAGCTCTTATTACCAAGTGGGAGTTTTAGGCAATTTTCTCTATTCCAATTAATAGCCTATATGCAAGTTTCTAATCAATATTATAAATGTAATCAAACTTGCAAATAAGTAAAAGTTAAGGGAAAGAGAAATACGACACCGCGATTTATAGTGGTTCGACCAAACGTGCCTACGTCCACTCCCCCAAGCCTCGCTTGAAGATTTCCACTAGAATCGAGTTTTCCGTGGTTCACTCGTAACCAAGAGTTTTCCGCCAAGGCGCACTCCAAACCTTTTACAAGATTGAGTTTTCTACGTAGGTGCACTCACAACCTTTACAAATTACCCAAACGATGGGATTTCACAAATCACAAGTGTTTTTGATAAAGAAGAATTAAAACACACTTGGGCACTCACAAATAATAAGAAGATTGTGTGAGAGCAAACCCAAGTGATCTAAGCTCACTAAATGATATGGAAGATGTGTGTGTGAGCTTGGATGAGTGTTTATGAATATGAAGGTGTATATCACTCTTTGTTTGCCTTAGAGAATGTATATGAAGGTTTTCTAGATCTCTAATATAAGGCAAAGGAGTTGGGGTTCTATTTATAACAAAATGCAAAGTTTTCCCCAACTTACAGCGAGACCGGCGATGGGACCGACATGGGTTGCAATGTCTCCCAACGGCTATATAACGTTCGAAAAACTAGCCGTTAGACCGGCGAGCAAACCGGCGAGGAGACCGGCGAGGATCTCCCTGGTTCCAGAGAGCATGCTTTTCTCAGCCAAAACCGGCATGAAGACCGGCGAGCAAACCGGCATGGAGCTCCATGGTTTCAGAATGTGCATGACCAGTCAAGACTGACGACACTTTGTATTTTGGTCATAACTTTCTCTAGAAAATTCAAAATCATGATCCATAAATTTATACATAAACTAGACACATATATCTAGCTACTGTAAAAAATTCAGCTCCAAAAAAATTAAGATGAATTTTATGGAATTTTTCTAATGTGACATGTATGCAGAAAACGCACATATGAACATGTTGTAGTAAAATGGCTCTAGAAAAAGTTCTATGTATCAGAATTGTGTTCCGTTTGAACCGTAGAAAACTAGAGACACATATCTATCTAACGGTATATCATTTGAAGTTTAATTCAACCGTTTGCTAGTTTTTAGAAGATCATTTACCGATGCACTTGTGCATGAAGTTCATTTTGGTGCAAATAAAATGCAAATGATTCTTTTAGCATTCTAAGCCATTTTAAATGCAAGTGATGCAAAATGTATGATTCCTAAGAGCTTTAGATCACTTGAGTAAACTCACTTACAATAAAATTTAGCTCTTAATCATTATCTTCGATTTGCCGCTAGTCTTTACATTCCGCTCTTCCACCCCATATGCTTCAACACTTTTTGTATTGCTTCGTGTTCGTACGTCGAAGACTTCTTTCATGTTGACGTCATCAAAATCCATTTATGCGACCAAGTCGCCAACAATCTCCCCTTTTTGATGATGGCAACCCCTTAAAACTTGTTAATACTTGTGAGCTTCTTGGAGTCCAAATTTTGACAATTTTTCTCCCCCTCAACATAAGCTCCCCCTCGATGTGTGATTGTCTTTATATAGCTCTATAACAACTTGACAAACACATAGTACATTTACTCCCCCTTAAAACTAAGGGTGAGGGTAATATTAAAACAAAATTTTAACCTCATTTCTAATGATTTCTCCCCCTTTGACATTATCAAAAAGTGGAGAAGCAAATTTAAATCTAAATGAGATACCAATATATATGTGCTATAAAAACGATACTGTAGGCATTGCATTTTTTTGCATGTGAAACCCGATGATGAGCCTCATTTGGAGGCACTATCTTTTAAGTCGCGGAAATCGCGGGAAACGGACGTCGGAAGGGAAGAGTCAAGAATTGACGGTTTTGTCGGATTTAGTTCACATGTTTAGCTTCGGGTTCGCTGTTGGATCTCCGTTTTAAAACTTAACCTTAGCCCAAGCCCATTAAATCACATCCAAAGAAATAATTATATATGTCACAAATCAAAATAATTAAAACATTTAAAATATATGTCACAAATTTTAAATAAATTCACAAATTAAAATTAATTAACTCACAAATATAAACTAAATTGAAATTAAATAATCAAATTAAATGTTAAATCTAAATTACAAACCAATTAAATTAATAAATTAAATTAATGCAATTAAAACTAAATCAAATACCAAGATTAAATAATTCACTTCCAAATTAAAATCAATCAAATAATTTAATTCCTAATTTAATAAATCACTCACCTAATTAAACAAATCAATCACCTAAATTAAAGATATTATCACCTAAAATACACAATTCCATTACCTAAAATAATAAACCTAATATACTTGATTTTATTTCCTAAATTAAGCCATGCAAACCCTACACCCTCTCACTATATAAACACAACCTAAATCAACCCTAAGGGGGACACTCTCACCTCACGGCAGTGACCAACAAAACAGACCAAAAACCCTAATAACAACTCAAGTCAAGCCACAAACCCTCCATCTTCACGTCCTCACTCTCCAGTGGAAACAAAAGACCAACCACAACAAATCACAAAAGACACGTTAACCACCTACAAAGCCAACGTGACAGGCCACACAACCCTTCTCAAAACAGTCCACGCCATCAACAAATAAACTAACAAAAAGCCACAAACGGCAAGCCACAACGAAAGCCCCTGAATTTCAGCCCTCCACTCACGCTAAATCACCTTCTATTCAGCCCTCCACTCACGCCCATTCAGCCCTCCACAAATTGCTTCCACTCACGCAAATAACCCCCCACAAACTGCTTCAACACGCACAAGAACCTCCACAACTGCTTCAATTCACGCAAATAACCGCTCCACACAGCCCCCGAATATCGCAAACAGTAAGCCAAACAGCCCCTCAACAGTAAGCCAAACAGTGAGTAAGTCAGTCCCCGAAAATACCCCAAAACAGTCCCAAAACCGCACAGAACAGTCCCTAAATGTGCCTGAAACAGTGAGCAGCGAAGCGGCAGCGAAATAGCAGCAAAACGGAGTGAAAACAGCGAGCAAAACAGCGAAACAGCGAGGTAAAACGCAAACCAGTGAACCAGAAAAGTTGCGGAGTGATAGCCCTTCCGACGGTTGTAAACGCGAGTCCGGAAGACGACTTAAAAGGTTAGACCTGAGGGTACCTTTCACACTTGTTTTCTTTTTATTATTTATTCGATTTTTATTGATCCTTTTAATTGTGTTTTAAATTATTTATTGAATATTGTTTGCATGTGATGTGTGTTGTGGCCATTGGTTAAAACGGAAAATACGTCGTCTCTCGTGGTATATAGGATGGAAACCCAGACGTAAATTCCGTAGCCGATTCCGAATGGACGGTAGTGCGGTCTGTACTTGGCTACAATTCCACGTACCACTTGAGTAAATGGCGTATATTTCGCTTTATGTTATTTTGATTATTCTCACTTTATTATTCCGTCTTTAATTCCGCATGTTATTTATTTATGTTATGATGCGATCGAGCGCATGGGCTTAGTGAGTTAGTCCAAAGGTCCCCTCCTTGAGAGACGAAGAGCCTAAAAGGCCACCTTTGTGACACTACTTCGCCGCGCCGGACGAAGTGTGTTTGGGTTGAATGTACGTTCAATCGGGCATACGAAGTCCTACACTTTTATTGTCTTTATTTCATGTATTGTGATGTGACGCGCATGAGCTTAGTATGTTGGTCTAAAGGTCCTCTCTTTGAGAGACAAAGAGCCCCAAAAGGCCACCTTTACGGCAGTACTTCGCCGCGCCCCCCATATCTTGTTGTTTAGTATGACGTATTCTTACATGACCATGCATCATATCACATTGCGCATGGGCTTAGTATGTTGGTCTAAAGGTCCTCTCTTTGAGAGACAAAGAGCCTAAAAGGCCACCTTTACGGCAGTACTTCGCCGCGCTCTTTTATTTAGTTATTCGCTTCATAACGTCTTTTTTGAAAATTCATGCATCATATTGCATTGCGCATGGGCTTATCAAGTGAGATCAAGGTCCTCCACTTTGAGGGGTGAAAATGCTTGAAAGCTACCTTTTGCTACAATGATTTGCCGCGCCCCTTTATCTGTTGTTATGTACGAGAAATCATATATCATATGTTCATGTATGTGTCATGTTGTTTACTGCATTTTGGAGGTCATGCTATAACCCGTTCGAACGCGTTCCGAAACGCCGCACGAACGCATGTTTTCTGTCTGGTCCCGTTCGAACGCATTATCAAACGCTATACGGACGCGAACCTTCTGTTTACCGTTCGAACGCGTTTACGAACGCTACACGAACGCGAACACACTGAATTGAGTCATTTTCATCATATGTGCGTCTATGCCTATATCTATCTTCTTTTGCACCATGTCATAGCATGCTCACTTTAATGCCTAATTGCATCCCTAAGCATCTTTTTGCATTATGTACTTAGTCGACCCTTTTGTTTGTGCATGGAAATATAATGGCTATTTGTTTATGGTATGTCTATGAAATCACATGTTCGCCATCATTTGATTCGCTTTTATGTGTGCTTGTGTGGTTAGTATGCGCTTGCGTTTCCATGAATACAACATGCCAATGAAATTGTCTGTTTGTTGATTTAATGTACTTCTAAGCATGCAATCTTATATGTGAAATACATGTCTATTTAGGCGCATATTTCATTTTATAAATGTGAATTTAGGAGCATGATACCCTTAGAAATAAGTGTTACTTCAGCTTGTTTAAATTATTATATAAATCCTTTCATTACAAGTGACATGAGTAAGGGACCATTCCGAACCCAATGGTTTGAGGTCTTCCCTTGCGAGGGGTGAGTGCGGCCTTAAATCTCATTTTCCCGGTTCACACCGGGGGCGACTCCATTATTCTCCGGTTTAGTCCCCCGTGGCTACTCCGTACTCCCGACTAGGCCCCGAGCCTGGGACAGCATGCGTCGCCCAGATTAGCTGTGTTCCCACAGTCTGGCGACTCCACTGGGGATAGAGAATCGGCCCCGAATATTGTCTTGTAATGTTTGGATTTATGTTTTAATTGACCGTGTCTATAGTGGATAAAATGAGGGTTTAATCAAAGGCACTTTGAGGCTAGGTAATGGTTTGGTGTCTTCCTTCACTCACTACCTTTCTAGAAGGAAAAGCTGTGAAGGCACCTAGATAGCCATCTACTCGTAGCCTTTGTGATGGACTAATTTGGAGGACTCGTTGTTTATTCCTGACACCAAGCGATAAGAGCCTAAGAGGCTTTGGGTATTTAAGTGAGCCTCGCTCCACCTTCCCTCTGGGGAATCTACAACGGGAAATCCATTTGACAGTCCGTCACACACCATAGCTCATTGGCACGTACCTTAGTGTATAAAAAGGGATGCGCTCACTTGGTCGCTCGAACCCTTGAGTGGGGAGACCTAGTTGTGGGCCATCCTTCGCCGGTGAGAGCCTTTGTCTATACTCTTACAAACCCACCCATAGACCGGTTTGTATGGTTAAAGTAACAATTATTTCCTTGAGTATGTGCTTGTGGACCATCCTCATTTGGATGCGGTTGGACTATTGTCAGAAATGCGGGCTTGCTGGGCCATTTAAACTGGGGCAAGTTCGTACCTATGACTATTAGGCCCAAAGCTTCTGAAATGTTGATGGGCCATTATGTAAAAATTATTATGTCATGTTTGCATTATCTCTCTTCTTGCTTGTGTTTGGGAACATCGTCGTTTGGATTCATTTGGACTATTTATCATAAGATATGGGCTTGTTGGGCCATTTAAACTGGGACAAGGACGTACTTATGACGATTGGGCCAAAAGCTTCTAAATGTTGATGAGCCATTGTAGAAAATATTGTGTATGTTGTTATCTTTCTTGTGAATGTGTTCGGAACATTACATTTGGATTAGTTGACTCTTGCCATGAGATGAACTTGTTGGGCCATTTAAACTGGGACGGGTTCACTCATGACAATTGTCCCAAAAGCTTCTAAAATGATAATAGGCCGATTTGTTTGAGAATTTTATTTGATTTATATATGTTATATACTTCTTATGCACATCATGCATACATACATCATGTTAACCCTTGTGTTCTGAAAGCCATCATAGATTCCCGTTGGGTTAGAAAAAAGGGAAGACTCACCAAAATACCGAGAACAGACATGAGTGAATCAGATACTGAGGTATCCCGGATAGATCAGTTGGAAAATGGCTTCGCCAAGATTACTGAACAGTTGCAAGCCTTGACTACTGCCATGACAAATATGGCTGTGCCCCGTGCCGGGGGAGATTCTGAGAATGTAAGGCGTGAGGAGCCTCCGAATGGGTTAGGGGATGATGTCCCCACTTTTGATGATGACATGGCAGAATATGCAACAGGCAGAGTGATTGGGTCTCAGGCAGAATTTCGGAAGCTTCGGGATCAGGTTGAAACAGTTACCCGTAAAATGAGGGGTAAAAATGAAGAGTTGTTAGAGATTATGAGGCAATGACGTTCGGAGAACAGCTGCCAGCTCAGTTTAAAATGCCGGACATGGCCAAGTTTAATGGGAACGGAGACCCGAGGGTCCATCTGCAGCAATATGTCTCAGTCATGAGTTCAATGGGCCTATCACAGCGCCAAGTCCAAAAGATGTTTGGGATGTCACTCGAGGGGGCACCTGTGGTTTGGTATCATAGCCTTGAAAGAAGGTTAAGGAAGATTGGAAGGAACTAGCTGATGCTTTTCTGAAGCAGTATGTTACAGACTTGGAGATTGACTTGTCACTCCGTGATTTGGAGAACACTAAGCAGAAGCCGGAAGAAAGCTTCAAGGAGTATGTAGACCGCTGGAGAAGCCAGCTTCTGAAAATGCAGACTCGGCCCTCTGAGAAGGACCAAATCAAAATGATCATCAAGGGCACCAAACCCTCTATTTATAGTAAGCTGAGGAGGATGACTTCGATGATTTCTGATTTTCGGCAGTTGAGGGAAACTGTCATGGATATTGAGGAAGAGGAGGCTGAAAACAGAAAGTCCTATGGCCAGAATAGGCGGACTTTTGGGGGGTATTCTGAGACTAAGCCCGCTACTGTCGAGGTTGCTGCCATCAGGAACCGGCAATTCTCCAACCTTGGTAGACCTTTGTCGAAGGTATTTGAAAAGTTACAGGGACAAGGAATCTTGAAACCCTTAGAAGGCAAGCCACTTCCGCACCCCCCACCACCACACATAAATGTGGACCTTTATTGTCACTTCCACCAGCTACATGGCCATGACACCGACAACTGCACCCGCCTCAGGCATGAAATTCAAGATCTCATAGATTCCCATAAAAATACCAACCCATGAAAAGAAGCCATCAACCATCAAGCTTCTTACATGGATGACAGTGAAGAACCATGGGCCGAGGAAGAAGGCTGCTGCTGCGGATGATGGAGATGTTCCTCCTAGTCTATTTGATCCAGTTTTTAATGACATTGATTTTGTTACTTGTTCGAACTCTTTTCCTCAACAATAATAAAGACGTTCATTTCGCTAAAACTCTTCTGCAATATGAGTATATTTGAGAAAAGTATTCAACCTTGGTACTATGGAATCCAGTGATGAACACGGGGAACCTTCGCAATAAGCAAACAGAAAAGATAAGATAGACATTCAGAAATTGGGAAATAGAGGCAGTGAAACTATCAGACTTGGAAGGGAATTAGTTCACCGAGCCGATCAACATAGACAGACTGAAGCAGTGGTTTGCCTGAGGAAAAGAAGACTAAGCAGTCACCAAGAGGATTGATGGAAGACCTAACCCGACGGGATAAGAACATGCATGCATACACGTAACATATTCGCATCCTTTTTGTGTTTGTTCTGTTTTGTAATAACAGGTTTCAAAGGAGAAAAAGAGAAAAGCGTCAAATACAAGCCAACCAGAAGCAGTAACAGTACAATATCAGCAGTTTTCGAGAATGAATCGCAGAGGGTCGAGGCCCGAATCAGTATCAGTTTTGGGGATAAGTCTCAGGGTCAAGGCCCACATCAACAGAATTTTGGAATGAATCCAGGGCCGAGGCCCACATCAGCATCAATCTGGGGGCGAGGCCCATGTCAGTAGCAGTTGGGGCCGAGGCCCACTTCAACATCAGTCTTGGGGATGAGTCCCAGGGTCGAGGCCCGCATTACATCAGTATCAGCATTGCCGGGTATGGCATTCTGGGGGCGAGGCCCATATTACATCAGATCAGTCCTGCCGAGAATGGCACTCCGATAATGGAGATATAGTCCGGGAATGGACAGCTCGAGAATGAGCACGCGAGAATGGCACTCCGATAATGGAAATACAGTTCAGGAATGAACAAGCCGGGAATGGCACTCCAAGAATGGAAGCATAGTTCGAGAATGAACACCCACAGTAAAGGTTCGGGAATGGACCAACTCACAGTAACAGTTCGGGAATGAACACCCACAGTAATGGTTCGGGAATGGACCAACTCACAGTAACAGTTCGGGAATGAACACCCACAGTAACGGTTCGGGAATGGACCACCTTCAGTAACAGTTCGGGAATGGACATCTCACGGTAACAGTTCGAGAATGACACCCACAGTAACGGTCGGGAATGACCACCTTACAGTAACAGTTCAAGGGAATGGACATCTCACGGTAACAGTTCGAGAATGAACACCTCACAGTAACAGCTCGGGAATGAGCCGCCGGGAATGGCACTCCGAGAATGGAGATATAGTCCGGGAATGGAGCTCGAGAATGAGCACGCCGAGAATAGCACGCGGGAATGGCACTCCGGGAATGGAGATCGGTTCGGGAATGGACCACCGCACGAGACAGTTCGGGAATGGACTTCATCACGCCACATCACAGTAACACTCCGGGAATGGAGATCGGTTCGGGAATGGACCAAGTCACAGATCGGTTCGGGAATGGACCAAGTCACAAATCGGTTCGGGAATGGACCAACTCACAGTAACGGTTCGGGAATGGACCAACTCACAGTAACGGTTCGAGAATGAACCACCTTACAGTAACGGTTCGAGAATGGACCACATCACAACACGGTTCGGGAATGAACCAGGGGTCGCAGCACCTCACCACCCAAATCAACTCAAACACGTGGAAAGTCAAGTGGCAGTTGGCTAGCCAGGTAAGTGAAAATGCATTGCATAGACTTTGATAGGATTGTCACTGTCACACACTGCACAAGTCCCATCAAAGTGGGGGCGACTGTAGGCATTGCATTTTTGCATGTGAAACCCGATGATGAGCCTCATTTGGAGGCACTATCTTTTAAGTCGCGGAAATCGCGGGAAACGGACGTCGGAAGGGAAGAGTCAAGAATTGACGGTTTTGTCGGATTTAGTTCACATGTTTAGCTTCGGGTTCGCTGTTGGATCTCCGTTTTAAAACTTAACCTTAGCCCAAGCCCATTAAATCACATCCAAAGAAATAATTAATATATGTCACAAATCAAAAAATTAAAACATTTAAAATATATGTCACAAATTTAAAAAATTCACAAATTAAAATTAATTAACTCACAAATATAAACTAAATTGAAATTAAATAATCAAATTAAATGTTAAATCTAAATTACAAACCAATTAAATTAATAAATTAAATTAATTGCAATTAAAACTAAATCAAATACCAAGATTAAATAATTCACTTCCAAATTAAAATCAATCAAAATAATTTAATTCCTAATTTAATAAATCACTCACCTAATTAAACAAATCAATCACCTAAATTAAAGATATTATCACCTAAAATACACAATTCCATTACCTAAAATAATAAACCTAATATACTTGATTTTATTTCCTAAATTAAGCCATGCAAACCCTACACCCTCTCACTATATAAACACAACCTAAATCAACCCTAAGGGGGACACTCTCACCTCACGGCAGTGACCAACAAAACAGACCAAAAACCCTAATAACAACTCAAGTCAAGCCACAAACCCTCCATCTTCACGTCCTCACTCTCCAGTGGAAACAAAAGACCAACCACAACAAATCACAAAAGACACGTTAACCACCTACAAAGCCAACGTGACAGGCCACACAACCCTTCTCAAAACAGTCCACGCCATCAACAAATAAACTAACAAAAAGCCACAAACGGCCAAGCCACAACGAAAGCCCCTGAATTTCAGCCCTCCACTCACGCTAAATCACCTTCTATTCAGCCCTCCACTCACGCCCATTCAGCCCTCCACAAATTGCTTCCACTCACGCAAATAAACCCCCCACAAACTGCTTCAACTCACGCACAAGAACCCTCCACAAACTGCTTCAATTCACGCAAATAACCGCTCCACACAGCCCCCGAATATCGCAAACAGTAAGCCAAACAGCCCCTCAACAGTAAGCCAAACAGTGAGTAAGTCAGTCCCCGAAAATACCCCAAAACAGTCCCAAAACCGCACAGAACAGTCCCTAAATGTGCCTGAAACAGTGAGCAGCGAAGCGGCAGCGAAATAGCAGCAAAACGGAGTGAAAACAGCGAGCAAAACAGCGAAACAGCGAGGTAAAACGCAAACCAGTGAACCAGAAAAGTTGCGGAGTGATAGCCCTTCCGACGGTTGTAAACGCGAGTCCGGAAGACGACTTAAAAGGTTAGACCTGAGGGTACCTTTCACACTTGTTTTCTTTTTTATTATTTATTCGATTTTTATTGATCCTTTTAATTGTGTTTTAAATTATTTATTGAATATTGCTTGCATGTGATGTGTGTTGTGGCCATTGGTTAAAACGGAAAATACGTCGTCTCTCGTGGTATATAGGATGGAAACCCAGACGTAAATTCCGTAGCCGATTCCGAATGGACGGTAGTGCGGTCTGTACTTGGGCTACAATTCCACGTACCACTTGAGTAAATGGCGTATATTTCGCTTTATGTTATTTTGATTATTCTCACTTTATTATTCCGTTTTAATTTCCGCATGTTATTTATTTATGTTATGATGCGATCGAGCGCATGGGCTTAGTGAGTTAGTCCAAAGGTCCCCTCCTTGAGAGACGAAGAGCCTAAAAGGCCACCTTTGTGACACTACTTCGCCGCGCCGGACGAAGTGTGTTTGGGTTGAATGTACGTTCAATCGGGCATACGAAGTCCTACACTTTTATTGTCTTTATTTCATGTATTGTGATGTGACGCGCATGAGCTTAGTATGTTGGTCTAAAGGTCCTCTCTTTGAGAGACAAAGAGCCCCAAAAGGCCACCTTTACGGCAGTACTTCGCCGCGCCCCCATTATTGTTGTTTAGTATGACGTATTCTTACATGACCATGCATCATATCACATTGCGCATGGGCTTAGTATGTTGGTCTAAAGGTCCTCTCTTTGAGAGACAAAGAGCCTAAAAGGCCACCTTTACGGCAGTACTTCGCCGCGCCTCTTTTATTTAGTTATTCGCTTCATAACGTCTTTTTTGAAAATTCATGCATCATATTGCATTGCGCATGGGCTTATCAAGTGAGATCAAGGGTCCTCCACTTTGAGGGGTGAAAATGCTTGAAAGCTACCTTTTGCTACAATGATTTGCCGCGCCCCTTTATCTGTTGTTATGTACGAGAAATCATATATTCATATGTTCATGTATGTGTCATGTTGTTTACTGCATTTTGGAGGTCATTGCTATAACCCGTTCGAACGCGTTCCGAAACGCCGCACGAACGCATGTTTTCTGTCTGGTCCCGTTCGAACGCATTATCAAACGCTATACGGACGCGAACCTTCTGTTTACCGTTCGAACGCGTTTACGAACGCTACACGAACGCGAACACACTGAATTGAGTCATTTTCATCATATGTGCGTCTATGCCTATATCTATCTTCTTTTGCACCATGTCATAGCATGCTCACTTTAATGCCTAATTGCATCCCTAAGCATCTTTTTTGCATTATGTACTTAGTCGACCCTTTTGTTTGTGCATGGAAATATAATGGCTATTTGTTTATGGTATGTCTATGAAATCACATGTTCGCCATCATTTGATTCGCTTTTATGTGTGCTTGTGTGGTTAGTATGCGCTTGCGTTTCCATGAATACAACATGCCAATGAAATTGTCTGTTTGTTGATTTAATGTACTTCTAAGCATGCAATCTTATATGTGAAATACATGTCTATTTAGGCGCATATTTCATTTTATAAATGTGAATTTAGGAGCATGATACCCTTAGAAATAAGTGTTACTTCAGCTTGTTTAAATTATTATATAAATCCTTTCATTACAAGTGACATGAGTAAGGGACCATTCCGAACCCAATGGTTGAGGTCTTCCCTTGCGAGGGGTGAGTGCGGCCTTAAATCTCATTTTCCGGTTCACACCGGGTGGCGACTCCATTATTCTCCGGTTTAGTCCCCCGTGGCTACTCCGTACTCCCGACTAGGCCCCGAGCCTGGGACAGCATGCGTCGCCCAGATTAGCTGTGTTCCCACAGATACCAAAGTTAAAAAATATGCACATTTTGGCATTTCCCCCTTTTTTCCATAAGATGTAAAAATCATGTATAATGTAATTTTTCAAAAGATTATGTACTGATACCAATTAACAATTTATATCCATTTGAATATCATATCATTTTAAGCATTGTTTCTCCCTAATTGTGATATCAATAAAATAAGTCATTATCTATCATGATACCAATTAAAATCAATGACTTCAATCCATTTAATGATTGTCTTCTTATGAATATCTTACAATTACTTAAAACAATCAAAATCCATGCTTTTCATGATTATTCAATTATGTTACATGGCAAATTCATTTTAATGCAAAATTAATCAAATGATCACATATATGAAATTTGACTCAATGAATTCAATGTGATACCCATTGAAATAGAATAGGGGTTTTAAATATATGATTAAGGCACTTAGTGATATCAAACGGAAATCGATACCAATAGAAGTTTGAATATTTGCCTAATCATTTTGTATGCTTCAAAACATTTATACCAATTTGAACTATGCATACATACATAATTTAGAGGAAACGGTACCCAATGTTTCCGTGAATACGGATTTTACCTTTACCGTTGTGATTCCTCATTTCCTTGAGCATTTGGGATCAATTTTGCAATTCTCTTTAAAGATTCATTCACAAAGCTCCCCCTACAAATTTTTCAATTATACTTTGGTACCCAAACTTTCTTGGGTCCATTGGGGTTAGTTTTGATTCCTTGAGGAATCCATGCATTTTTAATCACATTCTTATACATGCATTCAAAAATTTTATGTCCATTTTCATTGCAAGCATGACATGTGACATTTTCATTTTATAAATTCTTAGCATAAGAAAGAAACCTTAACAAAATAATTTCTCAAAAATTTTCTTTTAATATAAGGCCTATATCCTAATCTTCTCTTTTAAATGCACATTTTTGGGATCCAATAAGCATTTTAAAATTTTTATGTCCCAATGTGAATTTGCTAAGTATGTTTTGCAAATCTACAATCTTAGTATTTAAAAGACATTTTCATTCAATATAGATTCGCAATCGCATGTCTTAGAGCTAGATGGCATATTTGATATGACATTTTCAAGTTCTAGCTTTTAATCTTTAAACATGCATTTTCATCATTCAAGTATGCAATTTCTTTTCATGTTTAGCCTTTAAGCATATCACATCATTATCTAAAACATGAATTTTATCCATACTAGTTGCATGTTCAATTTTAAGTGTAGCATGCTCATTTTTGACCAATTTTAATTTCTTTTTAAGCATATCACATAATTCTTTTAAACCATTAAAAGCATCAAGTAATTCAGAATTGTGTACCTCTTCTTCTTCGCTTCTTCTTCAATTTCAAATCGGATGTCTTCATCTGTGATAGCCATAAATGCTATTGATTTTTCTTTGACTTCAACTTCTTCCTCCTCGGATGAGCTTGAATCGCTATCGCTCCAAGTTGAAGTTGCTTTCATTGCTTTTTTTTTTGATTTTCCTTTCATTTTCCTCAATGGGCAATCGGTAGCTATGTAACCCGGTTTGTTGCATTCATAACACACAATTTTCTTGTTCTTCCGCGGCCATTTTTCTTCTTTCTTTTCGTTTGCCTTTGATTTTCCCTTGAGTTTTGCGGATTTGAGAAGCTCCTTTACTTTATTGGTGATGCTTGCCAATTCATCATCACTATCATCTTCTTCACTTGAGCTTGACTCGTCTCTTTTCTTGCTTTTAAGGCCAAGGACTTTCTTGTCCTTTTCTCATCTTCCTCCTTTTTATCCATTTTGATCTCCATTTCATACTCAAGCAATTTTTCGACCAAATCATCCATCTTCAAAGTGTTTATGTCGTTTGCTTCTTTAATGGAGGAGGTGTAGCTTCTAAACTCTTTCGGGAGAGATCTTAAAATTTTCTTCACTTGATCCGATGTCCCGATGACTTTCCCAATGCTCCCAAATGATTGATGATGACCGTAAACCTAGAAATCATGTGATCGATTTCTTCCCCGGATTCCATCTTGAAATTGTCCAATTCGCACATGAACCGGTTGATCTTCGATTCCTTCACTTGACTTGTGCCTTCATTGACCATTTCCAAAGACTTCCATAAATCATATGCATTTCCACATTCCGGAAGCTTGCTAACTTGATCCCGATCAATGGCACATAGGAGTTGGTTGAGTGCCTTAGCATTTGTGAGGCTAGTTTCACATCCTCACTATCTCATTCTAAACTCGGTTTTGGAATATCAACCCCGTTGCTATCCTTCTTTGTTGGCCCTTTTGCACCTCGTGTGATAACCAAATAGGATGGCGGATCATTGGCTAGGAGATAAGTCAACATTCTTGACTTCCAATAGTTGTAGTCGGTTCCGGTGTAAAACGGAGGTCTAGTTGTTGATATCCCTCGGCAAAATTTGACGGTTTGCTTGTAGAGGCCATGATCTATTCTCGGACGGTTAAGTCTTGTAGAGAATACCTCGCTCTGATACCAACTGAAAGTACCTACAAGCAATAGCAACAAAGAAACTCTATACCCAAGAGGGGGGGTGAATTGAGTTATCGCTATAAATGCGGAATTATAAAATCTTTGCTGATTTTAAGCTCTTATTACCAAGTGGGAGTTTTAGGCAATTTTCTCTATTCCAATTAATAGCCTATATGCAAGTTTTAATCAATATTATAAATGTAATCAAACTTGCAATAAGTAAAAGTTAAGGGAAAGAGAAATACGACACCGCGATTTATAGTGGTTCGGCCAAACGTGCCTACGTCCACTCCCCCAAACCTCGCTTGAAGATTTCCACTAGAATCGAGTTTTCTGTGGTTCACTCGTAACCAAGAGTTTTCCGCCAAGGCGCACTCCAAACATTTTACAAGATTGAGTTTTCTACGTAGGTGCACTCACAACCTTTACAAATTACCCAAACGATGAGATTTCACAAATCACAAGTGTTTTTGATAAAGAAGAATTAAAACACACTTGGGCACTCACAAATAATAAGAAGATTGTGTGAGAGCAAACCCAAGTGATCTAAGCTCACTAAATGATATGAAAGATGTGTGTGTGAGCTTGGATGAGTGTTTATGAATATGAAGGTGTATATCACTCTTTGTTTGCCTTAGAGAATGTATATGAAGGTTTTCTAGATCTCTAATATAAGGCAAAGGAGTTGGGGTTCTATTTATAACAAAATGCAAAGTTTTCCCCAACTTACAGCGAGACCGGCGAGGGGACCGGCATGGGTTGCAATGTCTCCCAACGGCTATATAACGTTCGAAAAACTAGCCGTTAGACCGGCGAGTAAACCGACGAGAAAACCGGCGAGGAGACCGGCGAGGAGCTCCCTGGTTCCAGAGAGCATGCTTTTCTCAGCCAAAACCGGCATGAAGACCGGCGAGCAAACCGACATGGAGCTCCCTGGTTTCAGAATGTGCATGACCAGTCAAGACTGACGACACTTTGTATTTTGGTCATAACTTTCTCTAGAAAATTCTAAATCATGATCCATAAATTTCTACATAAACTAGACACACATAGATATAGCTACTGTAAAAAATTCAGCTCCAAAAAAATTAAGATGAATTTTATGGAATTTTGCTAATGTGACATGTATGCAGAAAACGCACATCTGAACATATTGTAGTAAAATGGCTCTAGAAAAAGTTCTATGTATCAGAATTGTGTTCCGTTTGAACCGTAGAAAACTAGAGACACATATCTATCTAACGGTATATCATTTGAAGTTTAATTCAACGGTTTGCTAGTTTTTAGAAGATCATTTACCGATGCACTTGTGCATGAAGTTCATTTTGGTGCAAATAAAATGCAAATGATTCTTTTAGCATTCTAAGCCATTTTAAATGCAAGTGATGCAAAATGTATGATTCCTAAGAGCTTTAGATCACTTGAGTAAACTCACTTACAATAAAATTTAGCTCTTAATCATTATCTTCGATTTGCCGCTAGTCTTTACATTCTCGTTCTTCACCCCATATGCTTCAACACTTTTTGTATTGCTTCGTGTTCGTACGTCGAAGACTTCTTTCATGTTGACGTCATCAAAATCCATTCATGCGACCAAGTCGCCAACAATAAAGATTTCTAGGACATCAGACGGATATATATTATCACAGACTCATTATATTGAGAAGATACTCGATAAATATATCAAAGGGGATCTAAATGTGGCTATAACCCCTGTAGACCTAACTCTTCATTTATCAAATAATATTGGTTCAAGCATATCGCAATTAGAGTATTCGAGAATCATCGGAAGTCTGATGTATCTCACGAATTGCACACGACCTGATATCGCTCAAGCTGTGAATCGGCTTAGCAGATATACGAGCAATCCAGGACATAACCACT
>SKCR01023073.1:0-20422 GCA_019454045.1 Zanthoxylum bungeanum | reverse complement strand
GCTCTGTACACAGAACTGACGGATCCTATCTTGACACACACAGGATATCCTGAGGATCGGTCCACACCCAACGAACAGGCGGAGGTCTGATCTAAATAGATCGGTGACGTGACTGCCATCTAAGTGTGGAGGATGTCTCATACATCCACAGTGGTATCTCAAGTCGAAGGACCACTATGCTACTCAACCCGAGAAGATTCTTATTGACGTTGGCGTACCATCCATTAAGAATCTTCGGTGAGCCGTTCAGTGTTTATACATTATAAACACCTACACGTCTATATGAGTCTCCCTAGACTCATGGTTCATTGGGATAAACCATCGGACCAAGTCTCGATATACGACATGTACTGGTCTCAACGGATTTGACTAACCGACCCGTGTTAGTGCAAATCTTGACCAGGAACTTTATTTGATAATATATATCTTTAGCAGTAACACTTCCCAATGTCAATTACAAACTAACTTTGTAACTGTGTATTGCATTATATATTATCGGGTCTTTGTCTAATATATACATATCACTAAACCACATTTAGTTTCAATCTAATCGTAATCAGATCGAATACGTATATAAAAACAAGAGGTGCAACCACTAAGTAAGTAGTATTATGGAATAAGGGGATGTTCGTATTCATGAATCATACATAAATACGGTCCGGATTGGCGCTCTGAGCACCAACCCCAACACCACGTGTCACATCACATCCGATCTGCTAACGTACGCCGTGCCACGTGTCAACATCAATGCTGCCGACACTCTGACATGACACGTGTCGCCTCATCATCAGCCATGTCATCGGTCAACGAGTCAACATTGCCACGTGTCATGCCACGTCATCAGACACGTCAGCAAGTCAACCGAGTCAACATGCCACGTCAGCCTCAGCAATCAGAAATTGACACGTGTCGCCACGTGTCGCCACCCCATTGTGCCGACAGTTGTACAGTCAGCCGCCATGCCACGTCAGGCCACGTCATCGCCACGTCGCCTCCGCGTCAGCATGACGTCAGCATGACGTCATCACAATAATTGAGAATTAGCCGCCTTGACACGTGTCGTGCACAGTCAGCCGCCTTGCTACGTGTCGCCGTCTCATTGTGCCACGTCGACAAATGAGAGTCGCGACGCGCAACGCCTTAGCGTCGCGACGCGCGCGAACAGTACCCGAACAGTAAAAATTTTTGCTATAAATAGGCCGCGAATTTTCAGTTTCACACACCTTTCTCTCTCTTAATTCTCTCTCTAGAGAGATTTTCTCTCTAGAATTTTTATTTTATTTTTTATTTTTAGTTTTGTAAATAATTTTAATTACGTTTTGTAATAATAGTAATTTAATTTTTACTTTTACTTTTTACAGTTTTTTACTATTCACCATGTTGAAGTAACTTTTTCAGCTAGGGTGAAAGGTAATTCTTTTACTGTTACTATTTAGATTAATCTCCCTTAAAATAATATATTAACTATTTTAAATATTGACTTAATAAGGGATACCGCTATATTGGTCGGTTGGTAATTTAATTTTAATCTGGTTTAAACCTGACTAATCACGGATACCGCCAGACTGGTCGGTTGGTAAATTTATTTTTGGTTCCGCCTTAATGGCTGGTTGGACTTAATTTGACTTAATCAGGATACCGCCAGAATGGTCGGTTGGTAATATTCTCACAAGTTTATATATTATTTTATGGGAGATATCTAAATAGTAGTAGTAAAAGTAATTCCTTTTACCTTAGCATTTTATTTTACTTTATTTTACTTTTCAGTATTTTTATTTTATGTATTTTATTTTTATAGTCCTAGTTATGTGTTAGTTAATTAGGGGTTGTGATGACTTTTAATATCACCGGTTTATAATGGATTATTTTATAGTTGGGTAATTTTAAAGTTTATTTATTAAGTCTTAAGCTTAATGCTTCTTGTTGTCTTATCACCAATAAGATTGATATGGTAAATCTAAAATGAACTAGACATAGGGATTTTAGGTTTCAGCCTTAGACTTAATAGCCCACGATCTTCCTTGAGGATAGATAACCCTTTAATAGATTTCCTTACAGGATAGGAATATACCTGTCGGGCGGGGGTAATCATAATTGGAACTTAGACTTAATGAATCCAGGTAATGTGGTTGACATAGGAATATGGTTCAATTGGGTTATACTGGGTATTTGTAATTGACCATCGGAAGAGGCTTTTACATAATTTAGTGTTGCAGGTTAGTAAACTGATTTATTACACAAACATAAAATAATCACTTCATCTTTTAAATGATATTAAAAGAATTCACAACCTTAATATCTTTTTATCTGTTATTTTCCTTAGTATTTTCTTTTATCTTTTTATTTATTTATTTTGTAAAATCTTCAATCAACCAAATCAATCAAACAATCATTCTCTTCTCCCTATAATTAGATATTTGTAAATAAATAGATTCAATAATTAATAACAACAGTAGGAATTAAGTCCTCGTGGGATCGATATTTTTATACTACTTGAACGATACGTGCGCTTGCGTTATACGTGTGTGTTTACGCCGGTCACCCGCATAGACTGAATCTCAACTTCCACCGGCAATACCGCTTCCATTCCATAGACCAAGGAATAAGGCGTGGCCCCTGTTGTAGTTCTCACAGAAGTCATGTATCCCCACAAAGCATACGATAGTTTTTCGGCCCAATCCCTGCAATTTTCTGTCATTTTGGCCAATATTGTCTTAATCGTCTTGTTGGCTGCCTCGACTGCCCCGTTATCCTGCGGCCTGTATGGTGAGGACTTGTGATGGCCTATTCCATACCGCTGTAACATTGCCTTGGTTTCTACCTGAAATTAAACTCCATTGTCTGTTACCACATGGTGTGGCATACCGTACCGACAAATGAGATTCCGAGCTATGAATTTTGCCATTTGTTTTGCTGTCACATTGCGGAATGATTATGCTTCTACCCATTTTGAGAAGTAGTCAACTACTACTACTATAAATCGATGCCCATTCGATGCATTTGGTCGAATTTCCCCGATCATGTTGATTCCCCATGCTGAGAAAGGCCATGGCTCCGATAGCCATGCAACTCTCCGTGTGCGGCAGATGATTCAAATTACCATATATCTGACAATCATAGCATGTGCTTCACCATCCTTGCACAATCTGCCTCTATAGTCGACCAGTAAAAACCTTGTCTCAAATTACCATGAAGCTAACCTTTGAATAGCCAACCTGTCTTTTCTACTTGCCCCTTCTGGGAATTCTCCGCGTTCCAGATACCTCTGAATGTCATGATACCAAGGTTTCCCGTCATCGAACTCTACTTCCATTATCTTTTCTGTCTCATACACCGGTTTGCTTGCAGTTGTCAGTACAAGTGGTCTCATTACCAGTTTCTCTGGATTCTCCCAAGTTGCTGCAAGTGTAGCTAATGCATCTGCCATCTGATTCTCTTCTCGAGGCAAGTGCCGAAACTTACAGTCAGAGAGGGCTTGTGCCAAGTCCCTGAGGTGAAACAAATAAGGCTTCAACCGTTCTTCCTTTAATTCCCATTCTCCTTGCATCTGTCGAATCACCAACAATGAATCTCCATAAACCTCCACATTCTCGGCTTTCAAGGCTGTCAGTGCAGTTAACCCAAAAGCACAAGCTTCGTATTCAGCCATGTTGTTGGTTACTCCAAATGTCAACCTCTTGGCCATAGGTAAGGTTTCTCCTTCTGGGGTTACTATTACAATACCGATCCCGGCTCCTTTGCAGTTCACTGCTCCATCAAAATACATTTTCCATCCCTGAACTGCTATTGCTTGAATCTCCTCGTCTGGGAATTCAAACTTGTACCGATCTCCTTCAACAGGTTGCAATGCCAGGAATTCCGCACGGCTCGCCCTTTGATTACCTTAGAAGTGAGATACTCGACATCAAATTCTGTCAGCAATACTAACCATCTGCCCAACTTTCCAACTAGTGAAGGCACTGAATGCAGATACTTCAAAGGATTCTCCTTTGCCACTACCTGGATCTTATAAGACTGGAAGTAATGCCGCAGTTTTCTGGAAGCCCACACTACTGCTAAGCAGATCTTTTCCACTTCTTGATAGCGAGCCTCATACGGGAGCATTTTCTTACTCAAGTAATAAACTGCATGTTCCAGCCCTGTCTCATCTGCCTGTACTACCATCGCCCCCAGTGCTTCTGGTTCTATGGCCAGATATAATGTCAAGGGTGTGCCTGGTCTCGGAGGTCTCAATACAGGAGGCTTCACCAAATATTCTCTGACTTTATCAAAGGCTGCTTGACACTGCTCATTCCACTTTACTGGCTGGTCTTTTCTCAATAGTTTGAAAATAGGCTCACATACTGATGTTAACTTGGCAATGAACCTGCTGATGTATTGGATTTTCCCCAAGAAGGCTCTGACTTCCTTTTCTGTCTTCGGTGCTGGCATTTCAGTAATTGCCTTGATTTTCTCGGGGTCCACTTCTATTCCCCCCTTCCAACTGTGTGGCCAAGCAACTTGCCTGACGTTACTCCGAATACACATTTCTTGGGATTCAAGCGTAAGTTGTACTTATCAACTCGTTCGAGGAACTTCTCCAAAGCTTCTATATGTCCACCCCTTGTTTCTGACTTCACCATCATGTCATCCACGTACACATCTATCTCTTTGTGCATCAAATCATGGAATAATGTGGTGGCCATCCGCTGATAAGTGGCTCCCGCATTTTTAAGCCCAAATGGCATTACCATGTAATAGTAAGTTCCCCATTCAGGGACAAAGGCAGTCTTGTGCTTATCTTCTTCTGCCATGAGAACCTGATTGTATCCTGAGAACCCATCTGCAATGAATACATGGCAGATAAGGCACAAACACATAACTGCACTATCAACTATATATGTGGCAAAGAAAAGTCATCTTTCGGACATGCCTTGTTAAGATCTCTGTAATCAACACACATTCTGACTTTGCCATCTTTCTTCGGCACAGGCACGATGTTTGCCAACCATTCTGGATACTTTACTACTTCCAGAAACCCCACGTCTATCTGTTTCTTGACTTCTTCTCTGACTTTCTCAGCCCATTCTGGTCTCATCCGTCGGAGTTTCTGTTTTACTGGCTTCATATTCGGATAAGTTGGAATTGCATGTTGGGCGATGCTTCTGTCTACCCCAGGCATGTCCTCATAGGACCAAGCAAATACTTTGGCATACTTGACCAGCACTTCTTCTAATTTTTCCCTTTCTTCGGAAGTGACCTCACTTGCAATCAAGATTTCCTTGGGACTCTCAGTCGTACCAAGGTTGAATGTGTTTGTTTTGGTGGAGTTGATGTCAAATATGCTCAAGTCGTGTAAATTGGGAGACTCAGACAAGTAAGCGAAAGGAACGTCTTTATTGCAAGCAGAAGTGGGAATACATTCAAATAAATCAGAGAGATAAACATCCTCATCTTCCACAGATGCTTCATCTCCCAGAGCTGGGTCTTCCTTGGTTTCCACATTCTCTTCAAGGGTCAGGCTCTCCAGTATCATCAACTCTTCCTCCCATTTTTCTTCTTCCTTCTTTGCAGCTTCTTCTATTATCAGCTTCTTTCCCAACACGTCCTGGAAAATCTCAAATCCAGGCACCACTACCCCATTGACTTCTACTGGTTCAGGCTCCCCTTGGTATCCCGAGGCCTTCACAAAACAGTCTATTAGTTTTAGGCCTTTCTTCTTGGCCTTCGGCTTATCTTCATCAGATCGGTACCCCAAACCCCTTCGAGTATTCTCTGCCCCTTAAAGTTGGGCAATGAGGAACCTTTACCTGGTTCAAATTTCATCTTCTCCATAATCTTCGCTACCTTGGGGTCCACCCATTCCTCGAAAGTCGCCGACACTTGGAACCTTGTGAGAGGTTGTATTTCCAAAGCGGCTACTGCATTATCTACCTCGGCTTGAATGATGACAATTTTCCCCTCGTGTGGGAACTTGATCATCTGGTGTAAAGTAGAGGGCACGCCCCCAAGCTTATGGAACCAAGGTCTTCCCAACAGTAAGGCAAAAGTAGCTGGGATGTCCAGTACAGTAAACTCCACCTCATCTTCCACCGGGCCAACCTTGACTATTGCAGCAAAAGTCCCATCGACTCCTCGTTTGCTATCATCGTAGGCTTTGATAGTCATGTTGGAGGGATTTAGATCTGCCTTCTTCATACCCAGCCTCGCTAGGATTTTCAATGGACAAACATTTATGGACGAGCCGTCATCCACCATTACACAGGATGTTTTCTTGCCCCTGCCCCTGACTTCAGCTCGGATGAATAAAGGCCTGTTGTGATTTCTCCCTTCAGCTGGGAGTTCTTCATCAGAGAAGGTTATTTGTAGAGCCTCTCTCTGTACTGATCCCACAAACATAACCGGATTGGCATCTTCTGGTACCACAATTTTGCTCAGAGCTTCTACCATAGCCCGCCTGTGTTCTCCAGATGCACACAATAATTCCCAAATGGTGACTTGTGCTCGAGTCTTCTTTAATTGCCGCAGTACTGTGTCATCTTCAGTATTCTCAGCATTCTCAGTCACTTCTCGGCCTTCTTCCAGGACTTCTTTCCCCTTTTCAACTGTATCATTGTAAAAACGCCCACTCCGGGTCATACCTTTTACTTCTTCCTCATCACTGCTTGAGAAATTTTCCCAGAAATCCTTCTTCTGTTCTGCCTCATCTTCACTATTACTGTCCCAAATACCAAGGCAAAAGGCTGTTTGGTCAAAGGTTTGCAGGACAAGGTCTTCTGGCAGGCCAGAGTTGATCATGTAAGTAGGTGGGGGAACAGAGTGATAATTGGGTAGAGGGTTACGGTGAGTGTTTGGCTGGTCTTTTTCTGGATCAGGGATTTTGCGGGAGTCAATCAGGTCTTGTATTTCATGACGGAGGCGGACACAATTATCAGTGTCATGGCCGCGTTGCTGGTGGAAATGGCAGTAACGGTTCATATCCAGGTATGGTGGGAGAGGATTTGGAAGTGGCTTGGGCTCTAATGGCTTTAAGAGTCCTTGTTTCAACAACTTCTCCAGCACTTTGGACAAGGGTCTGCCCAAATTAGAAAAACGCATGTTCTTTATGGCCGCAACTTCTGCGGTAACAGGCTTGGTTCCTGAGGGTCCTCCAATAGCTCTTTTGTTCAGGCTATAGAATTTTCTGTTCTCAGCCTCTTCCTCTTCAATATCCATGACAGTTTCTCTCAACTGTCGGAAATCTGTGATCATGGAGGTCATCCTCCTCAGCTTACCATAAATAGAGGGCTTGGTGCCCTTGATGATCATCTTTATCTGGTCTTTCTCTGAGGGTCGAGTCTGCATTTTCAGAAGCTGGCTCCTCCAGCGATCTACATAGTCTTTGAAGCTCTCCTCCGGCTTCTGTTTAATATTCTCCAGATCCCGGAGTGACAGATCAATCTCCAGATCAGTAACATATTGCTTCAGGAAGGCATCAGCTAACTCCCTCCAGTCTTCTTCACTTTCTTCTCAAGACTGTGGTACCATACAACAGGAGCTCCCTCAAGTGACATGCCAAACATTTTCTGCACCTGACGCTTCGACAAACCCACTGAACTCATGACTGAAACGTACTGGCGGAGATGGACCCTCGGATCCCCATTTCCATTGAACTTGGCCATATCCGGCATCTTGAACTGAGCAGGCAACTGTTCCTCAAAGGTCATGGAATCATAATCCAACAAGTCTTCATGTTTCCCCTTCAGTTTACGGGTAACAGACTCCATCTGGTCACGAAGTTTCTGTATTTCTGCCTGATTCCCAGCCATCTTCCCAGCAGCATATTCGGCCATATCATCATCAAATATTGGAGCATCATCATTTACCCTGTTCTGAGGCTCTTCACGCCTCTCATTCTCAGAACTTCCCCCAGCCCGGGGTGCAGCCATATTTGACATGGCAGCAGTAAGTGCTTGCAACTGTTCTGTCATTCTGGTGAGATTTGCCTCAATCTGATCCATTCGGGATCCCTCGTTGACAGATTCACTCATTCTTGCTACTGGCTTCTTGGTGAGTCTTTTCCCTTCCCTAACCCAACAGGTATCTATGATGGCTTTGGAAACATAAGGGTTAGCATGATGCATGTATGCGTGAGGTGTATAAGATGTGTGCAATACATATACAAATCAGCTTATTATCATTTCAAAGTATTCAATCATACTATTGCGCAGTGCAAACTTGTCCCAGTTGAAAAGGCCCAACAAGTTTACATTTTGCAATAATATAACTAAATAACTCCAAATAATAAGAAGCCCAAACACAGAATGGCCCATTGACATTTTAGAAGCTTTTGGCCCAATGGTCAAAGGACATGAACTTGTCCCTGTTTAAATGGCCCAACAAGTTCACATTTATTGACAATCAGTCCAACTGAATCCAAATGATAATGGTCCAAAACACAAGCAATAGTAAATAATTTCTAAGAGTCATAAAACTACGGTTTATGTGTAGGTTTTAGGAATGTAAACAAAGGCCCTTATTGACAAAGGATTACCCACAACTAGGACTCCCCACTCAAGGGTTCAAACGACCAAGTGGGTGCACCTTATATGTCAACAAGTTAAGGTATGTGACTAACTGTCAAATGGACTTCCCGTTGTAGATTCCCCAGAGGGAAGGTGGAGCGAGGCTCTCTTAAGTACCCTAGCCCCTTAGGCTCTTATCGCTTGGTGACAGGAATAAACAACGAGTCCTCCAAATTAGTCTATCACATGAGATGATTATCTAGATGCCTTCACAGCTTTTCCTTATAAAAAGGTAGTGAATGAAGGAAGACACCAACCACCCCCTAGGAAAATGATTATCTAGGTGCCTTCACAGCTTTTCCTTATAAAAAGGTAGTGAATGAAGGAAGACACCAAACCATCACCTAGCCCTAGCAATGCCTTTGATTAAATTCCATAAACCCACAGTAAACATGGTTAATTAAGACACAAATCCAAACATTACAAGACAATATTTCGAGGCCGATTCTCTATCCCCAGTGGAGTCGCCAGACTGTAGGACACAGAAACTGGGCGACGCATGCTGTTCCGGACTCGCGGCCCGGTTGGGAGTACGGAGTAGCCCACGAGGGACTAAACCGGAGAATAATGGAGTCGCCACCCGGTGTGAACCGGGAAAATGATTTAAGGCCGCACTCACCCCTCGCAAGGGAAGACCTCAAACCGTTGGGTTCGGAATGGTCCCTTACTTATGTCGTTTGTAATAAATGGATTTGTGCAATATTAACCAAGTCTACTCAACATACATATTGGTCAAAGTAGTCTAAATTCTAGGTTTGCATGCTTCAACAGTAAACTTTTCATAACGGAAAACATTCGGCATCACACATCAAACATGCTACATACATAGTAATCTAAACATACCTTAACTTAAATTCCTCATATAAAAGGTAAATAACTAAAACATGCTTGAAATAAAAAAACAACATTATAATGGCCTAATCATGCTCAAATACAAGTTGGATGAAATGAAATACATGAATCTTTCGAGTGGTACGGGGCATTGTATCCCGAGTGCAAACCATAATACCGTCCATTCGGATTCGGCTATGGAATTTATGTCCGGGTTTCCATCCGATATACCACAAGAAAGAACACATATTCCATTCACCCGAAATCACATAATACACTAATGCGAAATAAAATAAATTACATGCTTTCTAAATACTAATTCATGCGAGAAAACTTAAATTACATGCTTTCTAAGTTATATGAAATAAAATAAATTACATACTTTCTAAAGAATTAATTCATGCAAGAAAACTTAAATTACATGCTTTCTAAATTACTAATTCATGTGAGGAAAATAAATTACATGCTTCTAATTCATTAATTCATGCGAGGAAAATAAATATCATATGCCCTCAGATCTAACCTTTTGCGTCATCTATTGGAAATGCATTTCACGACCGTCGGAAAGGTTAACACTCCGCAACTTTTCTGGTTCGCTGGTTCGCCTTTTCACTCGTTGTTCCGCTGATTTTCTCACTGTTTTCACTTCGTTTCGCTGCCGTTCAGGTCTTCGTTCTTTGCTCACTGGTTTGCAGTGAATTAGGGGGCTGTTTTGGGGTGTTTTTATCTCAGTTTGTTGGCTGATTTTTTGACTGTTTAATGACTGTTTTGGGTCACTGTTTTGGCTATATTTTGGGTGATTTTTTGAACTGTTTTATGGACAGTTTTGCGGGCAGATTTACGGTGAGTTGTGAGGCAGTTCAGGTGTTGAAATGGAGGGGGTTTGGCGTGAATCAGAGGCTGATTTTGAGGGGTCTTATGGCCGTGAGCAAGGGCTGATTGTAAGGGTTTTTGGCGTGCTTGGTCAGTGGGCAGCTTTGGACAATGGCGTTTGAGATTGATGGCAGGTGGCTTACGCTAAAGAGGGCAGGTGTGGCTAGTGGTTACGTGAAAGGGAGTGTGTGCATGGGCTGTTGAAGGGTTATTATGCGGTAGTTTGTGAGGCAGGGGGCATGTGCTGTGTGGCTTGTGCGTAAGGGAGAGCTAATATGAGTTTCTTCGGTGATGTGGAATTGAGGGGTGTGTGAATTGTGAAGTGTTTGTGCGTGTAGGAGGGCTGAAATGGAGAGGGTATTTCCCAAGCGATGTGGGACAAAGATGAAGGGATGTTTGATGTGTTAGGGGGGCTGTTTTCCAGGGGTAATTGGCGTGAGTGGAGCTGGTTTTTCAGGGGTGTTTGGCATGAATGCAAGGGCTGAATGAGGGCTGATTTGGGCGCTGGTTGAGAGGCAGAATAGAGCTGATTCAGAGGCAGTTAGGCGTGTGTTTTGAAGGCTAAATGAGGGCTGAATGGGGCGCTGAACTGGAGCTGATTAGGGGCGTGAGGATGGGCAGTGAAGGAGAGGACTTTGGGCGTGTGTTGTAGGGGAAATAAAGGGCTGGTTTATGATCTCCAAACGCTAAGTGTATGCTCAATATGTGCTATCAAAGTGCTAGGTATGTGCTCTTGATATAAGTTAGGTCTTTCAAGGTAGAAAATGAGGGTTTATATAGGCAACAAAGGTAAGCATTTATTAGGTAGGCCAAAGACAATTAATTTGATACCAAACTTTGTTGAAAGGTGGCATATAATTGTGATATCTTTGTTGAAAATGATCAAAGGTTGTGATATAATTGTGATCTTTGTTGACAATAAAAGAAAGGTGATGGAAAATGAAGAAAAGAATGAAATGGTCATGGGCGTGGGGTTTCATCATAAATGGTGTAGGGTTGTCTTAATAAATGTCTTGGAAAGTTTGTTGAAAATGAAGGTTATGGTAAGTTTGAAGTCAAAGGTGTAAATTAGGCTTGGTAGAAGGGTAAATCTTGTTTGAATAGTGGATGGGGGTGAAATTTGTGTGTTGGGCGTGGGCTTCATGCTTAGTGGGCTTGGTGTTTGATTTGTCTTGGTTTTATGGGCTTTGGATGGGGATTTAGGTGTTTAGGTGGGCTTGGAAGGGTTTGCGGTGATTTTGGGCCAAAGGTATGCCTCGAAACGAAGATTCAACAAGCGAACTCCGAGCGATTTTAGCGAATCAAAACCAATAACATGTCAATTCTTGACTTTTCCTTTCCGATGACCATTGTCCGTGACTTCCACGACTTAAAAGGTGGTGCCTCCTTACGAGACTCATCATTGGGCTCGGTATGCAAAAATGCAATGCCTACAGCTGGGTATACTTTAAACGTTTGGATGATACCAAACTAGAACCCAAATCGGATAAGTGCCTATTTGTAGGTTATCCTAGGGAAACCAAAGTATAGTACTTATACAACCAATAAGAGAACAATGTATTTGTTGCTCTCCATGCGGTTTTCCTAAGAGGAACTCCTAAATGCAGTGGAAAGTGGTAGGAAAGTATAACTCGGTGAAAATCTGAGTGATACTATTCCAGGTACCGATCCTTTACGGAACATAAACAGTTCATCAGGAATGAAACTGTACCACAATCTTCGAATACACAAGAACCGCGTATGTTGGAGAGAGTCAGAAAAAAACCTTGGAGGTATGGGTTTTTGATTTCACTTCATGTAGATATTAATCTTATTGAGGAAGATGGACTGACTACGTATGAGGAAACGATACAATGTATCGACTCCTTTTATGGCAAAGTGCCATGAAGTTTGAAATGGATTCCATGTATACGAACCATGTTTGGATACCGTTGATGCACCAGAAGACGTTAAACCTATTGGTTGCAAATGGGTCTTCAAGGAAGATAGGCAACATACAAATCTACGCAGCTAGGCTTGTACAGAAAAGGTATCGTCAACGACATAGTGTCAGCTACGATGAAACTGTTTCACCTGTTGCCATGATTAAATCCATTCGGATAATGCTTGCTATTGCTGCATATTTTGTTTATGAAATATGGCAGCTGAACGTCAAAACCGCTTTCCTTAACGGAAACCTTTTGGAGGATGTTTGTATGCAACATCCTGACGGGTTTGTCGTGCCAAAATGTGCAAACAAGGCTTGCAAGTTAAAACGATCCATTTATGGATTGAAGCAAACATTGCGTTCTTGGAACCAGCATTTTGATGTAATCATAATGGTATATGATTTAATTCAAAACGAAGATGATTCTTTTATATATAAGAGGGTTAGTGGGAGCGCACTGACATTCGTTGTCCTTATGTTGATGATGTATTGGTTCTTAGCAATAACATTCCCATGCTATAATTGGTTAAAGCTTGGCTTTCATAAGATTCTCCATGAAAAACCTGGGAGAAGCAGGCTTTATTTTGGGAATGATCTACTGGGATAGATCTAGAAAGCTGCTGACACTCTCCAAGAGTTCGTACATTTTTATATGTACGCAACCTGATGTCTCATATACTTTGAGTATATGCAGTCATAATCAGGCCCATCCAAATGATGGTCACTAGATTGATGTAATGAACATCCTTGATTATCTTGGATGAACTAAGGATGCTTTCTGAGAATATGGGGAAAGGAGAACTTGAGATAACTGGGTTCACCACTATAAGTTTCCAAACCGATAAAGATGACTATAAGTCGAAATAAGGGTACATATTTAGTTTGAATAACGGAACAGTGAGCTATAAATCTTCCAAGTAAGATACTGTTGCCGATTAAACAATAAAAGCAGAATATTGCTGCAGCTGAGGCAGCAAAAGAAGCATTTTAGATCTATATAATCCTAATTGGATTAGGAGTAGTTCTGTTAGCAGCTGAGTTAGGCTACATCACAGGCTAAGGAACTGCGGTCTCATCAACGATCCAAGTATGTACTTCAACTGTTTCATCTGATTCGTTAGATCATACATCATGGCGATGTGATGATCGAATAAATCGCATCAGATGATAACCTTGCAAATCCGCTAATGAACGTTATTTCTCAGCAGAAGTTTGAGCGACCCGTATATAGTTCAGGTGTTGGACACTTGAGTGATTGGCTATAGGCCAAGTGGGAGATTGTTGGATAAATATGACCCATATCATCACTATTTGTACAGAACATGGTGTTGTTGTACAAATGAACTATGTGACAAAAGAAATTGCTCTTTTATCATTTTTAATTGGATTACCTGGATATATAAATGATAAAAGTCCATATGATTAGTACCAGATTAATAAAATATGAGACAATATTAATCCACAAAGGTTTAATCATTAAATATCCATAGTCATAGTATTATCGAGGCTGGACATCGATAATGCGGAATAGGCTAGTATTACACTTGTGCGTGTTATAGAAGCGTAACAGCATAGTTCTCATATATTTGGGTATTGGATACTCATGCAAGTGTAATAGGAGATTCTGCTTACCGATGGTACGAAAATAGTTTCGCTTTGGATAGACACCTCGGAATCCCATTGGTAGTATGACTATGTGTCTATAGGAATCTGAATCAGGGTAGATGTATATGGTCTTAACCTGAGACTTGCATCGCTAATACTTGCGACAATCAGTATACTTTGGTTTTGGTCGTCCGAGGCTTTAACAGGTTCTATGTACGCCTCTTCTGGATATACTGAGAATCGTAGTCTATTGGGTGTGATGTCAAGATGGAAGTATCACTTCAGTCATATGGAGATGATGATCACGCATGGATACAAAACTGGTACTCTATAGTGCTATAGCCATCGGGAAAGTATGACTAGGTCATGACTTTCCGATCATAAAGAGACTAGTTGCGGGTGATCCGATATATGCTTCGTACGGGGCGGACACAACTCCAGCCCCAGGCCAAGTATGTGATATCTGATACTGGATCATAATACGCAATACTATGTATACTATATTCATGTAGAATGTAGTTCTCTTCCATAGTACCAGAGATTTTCTTCACATAATGTTTTCAGAAAAAGATTTTCCCCAACTTAAAAGAAAAGAATCAGTTTCCAAACAAAGCTTTCAGAAGTATTTTAAGAATAAATGATTTTACTCAGATGTACTGATTCAGTTTCTTATTTTTATAGCTCCACTCACTAAGATCCTCAGGACTCACCCCAATACTTCCCAGTTCTTTTGCATGATTCGTCTTTTGGTGAGCCACATGCTATTTTTGGAGGCCCAGCTCAAAGATAAGTGTTACGCTTCAATCACTAGTCATGGGGTTCATCTTTCCAGACCTATATTCATGTAGAATGTAGTTCTCTTGGATGTCATTTTTTTGTATCATTGACATATGTTTAATGTTGTATACATACTATTTCTACTTTCAGACATGTATATATATATATATTGTTTCGTGGTATCGCATTTAAGTATATGTTAAGTTTTAATTTTGCATGTGTGGTTAATTATAAGGTTGCACAGTAATAGGATAAATGTAGGTATTCTATTGCATAAGTTAGAGGCTTAGGCGACAATGGGTGTTGGACAAAATGACCCATAGCGTCACTATTTGCACAGATCGTTGTGTTGTTGTAGCAAATTAACTATGTGACAAGGAAATTGCACTCTCATCATTTGTGATTAGATCACCATAGATATATAAATGAAGAGAGGTCCCTATGATTAGTTCCTGGACTGAGAATGATATGAGACAGTATCAGTCCCCGAAGGATTAATCATTAAATATCCCTAGCCGGAGTATTATCGAGACAGGACATCGATAATGCGGAATAGGCTAGTATTGCACTTGTCTGCGTTGTGAGGGCACAACGGCATAGTTTCATATATATAAGTATTGGATACTTATGCAAGTGCGATAGGAGGTCGTGTTTCACCGATGGTACGGGAAACAGCTTCGCTCTGGATAGACCCCTCGGAATCCCATTGGTATTATGACTATGTGTCTATGGGAGGCCGAAATCAAGGTAGGTGTGTATAGTCTTAACCTGAGACTTGCATCGCTAATACTTGCGATAATCGGTAGACTTTGGTCTTGGTGGTACAGGGCTTTAACCGGTTCTGCGTACACCACTTCTGGGTTTATCAGAGAGTCGTAGTTTATTGGGTGTGATGTCAAGACGGAAGTATCACTCCAGTCATATTGGAGATGATGTCACGCATGATACGATACTAGTGCTCTTGAGTGTTGCGCAACCATCGGGATATTATGACTAGGTCATGCATATCCGATTATAGAGACTAGTTACCAGACATCCGACATGTGCTTCGGTCGGGGCAGACACTTATCCAGCCCCAGCCCTAGCACGTGACTATCCGATACTGGGACGATATACACAATATTACGGTATACTACGCTTGATACAGATCTATATATTCCTATAAGAAATTTCTGGAGAATTGGGTAGGCATGGCGCTTTGCTAGAAGCCAACCTTGTCCTGTAAATCGGTATAAACGTAGTACGAGGTACTTACGTGTTCGGATTATCCGACGACCGTATTACTGCCAACATATCCGGAGATCTCATGGGTCGCTTCCTGAAGATTCACCGATGATGTACAACTCGCACTTTAATTAATCTGGGATTAATTAGAAGAGAGAGAAAATTAATCTGGGATTAATTGCGGAGATATTTTATCGGGATAAAATATTAATTAAAGAGAGAGAACGATTAATTTGGAATTAATCGATAAAATAATATATTCGATATATTATAAGAAATTGGATTTCGACGCGGAATTAAAATTAGATTTTAATTCGGGAGAACGAATTAATTTAGAATTAATTCGTTAGCGACGTAAATAGTGATTTCGCTAGGCGTAATCATTTAATTACGACGCGACGGAAAATTCGTTAATTTGGAATTAGCGAACCCGAGCCCGGGATTATTTGCGACCGCATTCGCATTTCGAATTCGAGTGCGGCACGCAAGTCAAATCGTGCGTCATATCGCTAGTCGCATCAATCGTCAAATCAAATGTCATTTTGAGTGATGTGACATGTTGTCACTTGATTTGAGTGATTGATGTAGAAGTTGAAAAAGCAACTTTTGCTTTTTGCTTTTGATTTTAGCATTTAGGAAAAGTAAAAAGAAATGGTAAATGGTTTATTAATTTTAGAATTATATAAAAACCTATTACATTTTATTTTACTTTTACTTTTCTCTCTCTCTTTTACGCATCTCTTCCTCTCCCTCTCTTTTCCTCTCCCTCTCATTCACGACTTAGAGCCATTTTCATCTTCTTCTCATTTTTGGTCACTGCCGAATTGAAAGAGAAGCAAGTGAGAGTGTTTTGTTGCAAAACATGAGTGCTAGCACACACATGGGTTATATTATGGTGATAGGGAAACGAATTTGTGAGCTTGGAAAGCTTGAAGCTTGGAGCTTCAATGGTGTTCATCCATGGCCGAATTTTTGAAGTTCAAGAAGGGCCAAAACCGAGCAGTCCACTGCATGAGGAAGCCACTGCCGAGCTTGGAGGGAGGCAGAAAGAAAAACGCAACTTGTTCTCCTAGCATCAAACCCATCAATGTGAGTATGTATTCCGCCTTACTCCTTGGATGTATTCAACTCATTTTTATGCATGATTTATGATCCTTGGGACTTGATTGAAACTCAACAATGGGATCTGTTGCTTGCCAGTAACATTCCAGTATTACACTTGTGCGCATTACAGAAGCTTAACGGCATAGTTCTCATATATTTAAGTATTAAATACTAATGCAAGTGTGATAGGAGGTTCTGTTAGCCGTTGGACCGGGAACAGCTTCGCTCTGGATAGACTCCTCGGAATTCCATTGGTAGTATGGCTATGTGTCTATGGGAATCCGAATCAGGGTAGACGTATGTGGTCTTAACCTGAGACTTGCATCTCTAAAACTTGCGACAATCAGTACACTTTGGTTTTGGTCGTCCGGAGCTTTAACAGGTTCTGTGTACGCCTCTTCTGGGTTTACTGAGAATCGTAGTGTATTGGGTGTGATGTCAAGATGGAAGTATCACTTCAGTTATATGGAGATGATGATCACGCATGATACAAAACTAGTACTCTTAAATGCTGCAACTATCGGGATAATATGACTAGGTCATGATTATCCAATTACATAGACTAGATGCTAGTGATCCGATATATGCTTCCTACGGGGCAGACACAATTCCAGCCCTAGGCCTAGCATGTGACATCCGATACTGGATCATATTACGTAATACTTTATATACTACGCCTGATACATATATATTCCTCGTTGAATATTTCTGGAGAATTGGGCAGGCACGATGCTTTGCTAGAAGCGAACCATGTCTTGTAAATAAGTGAGAACGTGGTACTGGATACGCACCTGTTCAGATAGTCTGATGACCGTATTTACTGCCAATATATCCAGGGATCTCTTGGGTCGCTTCCCAAAGATTCACCGATGACATTTGACTCGAATAGAATTAATCTGGGATTAATTATGAGAGAGAAAATTAATCTGGGATTAATTACGACAAGAATTTATCTGGATTAAATTCGTCTAGAAGAGAGAACGCGATTAATTTGGAATTAATCGGCAAAGTAAATTTAATAGTTAAATTGTATTTTACTATTTAATTTATTTAATTGGGCTAAAATAATATATCAGATATATTAAATTGAAATTGGATTTCAATATGGAATTAAAATTGGATTTTAATTCAAGCGAACGAATTAATTTGGAATTAATTCGTTAGCGACTTTCGTAATAATTTTTGCTAGGTGTAATTATTTAATTAAATTAGATTTAATTACGTCGTGACGGAAAATTTATTTAATCGGATTAAACGAACCCGGGCCCAAAGTGTGTTGTGTAAGCCAACTTGAATTTGAATTTAAAGTGGTGGGACCCACTTACTGTTAAGTTTCAATCAAGTCCCAAGGATCACAAACATGCATAAAACGAGTGAATACACAAAGGAGTAAGGCGGAATTCATACTCACATTGATGGGTTTGATGCTAGGAAGAACAAGACCCATTTCCTCCTCATGAAGCTCGGTTTTGGCCTTCTTGAACTGCAGTGGACTGCCGGTGGGGGGCTGTTTTTGATGCTCCAAAATCGGCCATGCAAGACTCCATTGAAGCTCCAAGCTTCAAGCTTTCCAAGCTCACAAATTCGTTTCCCTATCACCTATGTATAACCCAAGGTGTGCTAGCACTTCTTCATCTTCCTTGCTTCTCTTTTGCTCGGCATAAAACCAGAAAAACATGGAAGAGAATCGGTCACCATGACCGTGAGAAGAGGAGATGGTTTTTGGCTCCAAAGCTAAAAACCGTATGTCTTTCCACAAGAGAGAGAGAAAAGCTTTTTCCTTTTGTTTTTATATATTTACCAAGTAAATAATAAATGAAACATATATTACTTTTTAATACAAAAGTCAAAAAGTAAGAAATAAATAATGTTATATTCATTTCAAGCTTTTAAAAGCTTTCATCAACTCAAATCAACTATTCACATCAAGTCACTTTAATAAAGTGACAACATGTCATGTCACATCACTCAAAGTGACAAGTGACTTGACGATTGATGCGACTAGTGATTTGACGCTTGATGTGACTTGCGTTCCGCACTCGAATTCGAAATGCGAATGCGCTCGCAATCACTTTCAGGCTCGGGTTCGTTAATTCCAAATTAATGAATTTTTCGTTGCGTCGTAATTAAATGATTACGCCTAGCGAATTCACTATTCACGTCGCTAACGAATTAATTCTAAATTAATTCGTTCGCCCGAATTAAAATCTAATTTTAATTTCACGTCGAAATCCAATTTCTAATAATATATCAAATATATATTTTATCGATTAATTCCAAAATAATCGTTCTCCCTCTTTTATTAATATTTTATCCCAGATAAAATATCTCCGCAATTAATCACAGATTAATTTTTTCTCTCTTCCAATTAATCCCAGATTAATTAAAGTGCGAGTCATACGTCATCGGTGAATCTTCAGGAAGCGACCCATGAGATCTCCGGATATGTTGGCAGTAAATACGGTCGTCGGATTATCCGAACACGTAAGTACCTCGTACTACGTTTATACCGATTTACAAGACAAGGTTGGCTTCTAGCAAAGCGCCATTGCCTACCCAATTCTCCAGAAATATTCTTACAGGAATATATAGATCTGTATCAAGCGTAGTATACCGTAGTATTGTGCATATCGGCCTAGTGTCGGATAGTCACGTGCTAGGGCTGGGGCTAGATAAGTGTCTACCCCGTCCGAAGCACATGTCGGATGTCTGGTAACTAGTCTCTATAATCGGATATGCATGACCTAGTCATAACATCCCGATGGTTGCGCAACACTTAAGAGCACTAGTACCGTATCCTGCGTGACTTTATCTCCAATATAACTGAAGTGATACTTCCGTCTTGACATCACACCCAATCCACTACGACTCTCTGATAAACCCAGAAGTGGAGTACGTAGAACCGGTTAAAGCCCTGTACCACCAAGACCAAAGTCTATCGATTATCGTAAGTATTAGCGATGTAAGTCTCACGTTAAGACTATACACACCTACCTTGATTTCGGCCTCCCATAGACACATAGTCATAATACCAATGGGATTTCGAGGGGTCTATCCAGAGCGAAGCTGTTTCCCGTAGCATCAGTGAAACACGACCTCCTATCACACTTGCATAAGTATCCAATATTATATATATGAGAACTATGCCGTTGTGCCCTCACAACGCGCACAAGTGCAATACTAGCCTATTCCGCATTATTGATGTCCTGTCTCGATAATACTCCGGTGGTAGGGATATTTAATGATTAATCCTTCGTGGACTGATACTGTCTCATATCATCTCAATCCAAGAACTAATCATATGGACCTCTCTTCATTTATATATCTATGGTGATTTAATCACAAATGATGAGAGTGCAATTTCCTTGTCACATAGTTAATTTGCTACACAACAACACAATGATCTGTGTGCCAACAAATAGTGACGCTAGGTCATTTTATCCAACACTTACTTACATCAAATGTCTACACATTGATGGAAGTGGTTGGCAAGTATTAATTGGATTAATTACTCAACACAACTACCAAGTGAACATAA
>SKCR01023072.1:0-20314 GCA_019454045.1 Zanthoxylum bungeanum | reverse complement strand
AAATGTAACAAATAAAAGGCTTAAAGTAAGTCATAAAGATGAAACTTATATGTGGCATTGTCGTCTGGGACACATAAACAAGACTCGCATATCCACACTTTCGAAGAGTGGGTACTTGGATGGATTTGATCCAAATTCATATGACGTATGTGAATCTTGCTTATTAGGCAAAATGCCTAACTCACCTTTTAGCGGTAAAGGTGTACGTGCCACCGAACTGTTAGTCCTTGTTCATAGTGACGTTTGTGGGCCCATGTCTAGCCAGGATAGAGATGGATATGAATACTTCGTAACCTTTACGGATGATGCATCACGTTATGGTTATGTGTATCTTATGAGACACAAGTCGGAAACTTTTGAGAAATTCAAAGAGTTTCGACACGAAGTTGAAAAACAGACCGGTAAAAGTATTAAGACATTATGGTCGGACCGTGGTGGCGAATACTTGAGTAATGAGTTTCTTGACTACTTGAAAGAATATGGTATTCTTTCACAGTGGACTCCTCCCGGAACACCGCAATTAAACGGTGTGTCCGAACGGAGAAACCAAACCTTGTCAGACATGGTAAGGTCTATGATGAGTCGCACTGAGCTACCTATTTCCTTCTGGGGATATGCATTAAACAGTGCAATACTTATTTTGAATAAGGTTCCGTCAAAGTCTGTTCAACAGACTCCATATGAGATATGGACAGGAAAGAAACCGGGTTTCTCATTCCTGAAGATTTGGGGTTGCTGGGCATACGTCAAACGTTTGGAAGGTACCAAACTTGAACCTAAATCGGATAAATGCCTATTTGTGGGATATGATAGGGAAACCAAAGGATATTACTTCTATCACCCACGAGAGAACAAAGTTTTTGTTGCTCTACATGCAGTTTTCCTTGAGAAGGAATTCCTAAATGCAGTGATAAGTGGGAGGAAAGTAGAACTCGATGAAAATCAAAGTGATACTGTTCCTGGCATAGAATCCTCAACGGAACATGAACAGTTCATCAGGGATGAAGCTGTACCACAATTCTTCGATTACACAAGGACCACGTAGGTCGGAGAGAGTCAGAAAACTACCTGAGTGGTATGGGTTTCTGATCTCACCTCATGTAGATATTAATCTCATTAAGGAAGACGAGCAGGTGATCGGTGTAAACACACACGTATAACGCAAGCGCACGTATTGTTTAAGTAGTATAAAAATATCGATCCCACGAGGACTTAATTCCTACTATTGTTATTAATTATTGAATCTATTTATTTACAAATATCTAATTGAGGGTGAAGAGAATGATTGTTTGATTGGTTGAAAGTGGTTTTACAAAATAAATAAATAAATAAAAAGTCAAAAGAAAATACTAAGGAAAATAACAAAAGACACAAAGATCTAGGGTTGTGAATCCTTCTAATATCTTTTAAAAGATGAAGTGATTATTTTATGTTTGCGTAATAAATCAGTTTACTAACCTGGAACACTAAATTATGCAAAAGCTTATGTCGATGGTCAGATGCAAATACCCAGTTTAACCCAATTGAACCATATGTCTACGTCAACCAAATTATCTGGATTCATTAAGTTTAAGTTCCAATTATGGCTACCCCCACCCGACAGGTATATTCCTATCCTGTAAGGAAATCTATTAAAGGGTTATCTATCCTCAAGGAAGATCGTGGGCTATTAAGTCTAAGGCTGAAACCTAAAATCCCTATGTCTATTTCATTTTAGATTTACCACATCAATCTTATTGGTGATCAGACAACAAGAAGCATTAAGCTTAAGACTTAATAAGTAAACCTTTAAATTACCCAAACTATAAAATAACCCCTTATAAACCAGTGATATTAGAATTCATCACAACCCCAGATAACTAACACATAACTAGGGCTAGTAACAACTTAAAAGTAAAAGACATAAAGTAAAAATACTGAAAAGTAAAAGACATAAAGTAAAACTGAAAAGTAAAATAAAATAAAATGCTAAGGTAAAAGGAATTACTTTTACTACTACTAATTTAGATATCTCCCATAAAATAATATATAAACTTCTGATTCTTTCTCCAACCAGCCATATAGGCGGTAATCTGATTAAGTCAAATTAAGTCCAACCAACCATAAAGGCGGAACCAAAATTAAATTACCAACCGACCAATCTGGCGGTATCATTTATTAGTCAGGTTTAAACCAAATTAAAATGAATTACCAACCGACCAATCTGGCGGTATCCTTTTTAAGTCAATATTTTAAATAGTGAATATATTATTTTTAAGGGAGATTAATCTAAATAGTAACAGTAAAAGAATTACCTTTCACCCTAGCTAGAGAAGTTACCTCCTCATGGTAAATAGTAAAAACTGTAAAAAATAAAAAGTAAAAATTAAATTACTATTATCACAAAACGTAATTAAAATTATTTACAAAACTAAAAATTAAGAAACTAAAAAAACTAAAAACTAAAGAATCTAGAGGGAGAAACTCTCTCTTTAGATAGAATAGAAGAGAGAGAGTGGTACACTGAATTCTGAAATCTCAGCGTCGCTACGCCAGGTTTTGTCGATGTGGCACGCTCTGGTTCGCTGGTTTGAAGATTCTGGATAAGCTAATAAGGTGACACGTGGCGCGGTGGTTGGGCTTCAATTATTGTGACACGTGGCGGCTTCTGATTGGTCGCTGAGATTCTTATCCGCCACGTGTCAGATAAGGATTAGATACTCAATTATTGATGCTGACGTGGCGATGACATGGCAGTGACGTGGCGACACGTGGGAAAGAGACTGTCGGCACCGTAGAATTGCGACACGTGTCACTTCCTGATTGACTGATGATGATGTGGCACGACACGTGGCAATGTTGACTTTTTGACTTGCTGACGTGGCTGATGACATGGAATGACACGTGGAACACGTGGCGATGATGACTGTCGGCACTGTAGGATGCTGACACGTGGCACGGCGCATGTTAGCAGATCGGCTGTGATGGTGACACGTGGCACGGCGCATTTTACCAAAGTCAAATTTTTCTCAGATTCTGATTTGTGGACCCGGCGCACGTTAGCACTGTTCGTCGCATTTTAGACGTCGCGACACTGAAGGATTGGCGTCGCAACGCGCTAAAGACCAAAATATCCATGTCGACGCATTTTTGTCCGTTTTTGCCCCAAATTGCCTCCAATGCTTTCCAAACTTTATTTATCTGCAAAATAACACAAAATACATCAAAAGGTTCACAAAACTCGAGAAACTATACGAAATATTAGGTCAAATAAGTGGGAATAAGTTATATAAATACCACTCATCACACCCCCAAACCTAACATTTTGCTAGTCCTCGAGCAAAACATAAAATAAAATAACATGAAAATAAAATTAACTAAGCCACTTTCGTAGGGATCACGGTTGCATTTAGCGTATGCAACAAGCCTTTAAACCCCTAGGTGTCCCTAGTGGACGAGTTGTAGTCTCGTGAGGGTTTACAGCAATGATACCCACAAACATTTTTACAAAAGTAAAAAGTTAGTTAAAACTAATGCACACAAAAGCAAAAAGACAAGCGAAAAGAGATAAAGATGTTAGTGACTAATCAGGTGAAACTTCTACTCCAAGTTACTAGTTGTTTTATTTTATTCTAAATTACTGAATAAGTAAATTCTCCGATTATATTTACCATTCTCCATATACACAGCCAACACAATATTAATCAACTCATTTTTGCCCACAACAGTCATAAGTGCAGTTGAGAATAGAGTAATATTTTTGTCCTAAAGTTCTATCAGATTTCACACCTTTTTGCAGCAATGGAATAATTTTTCTCAATTTTTTGATTTTTTCTTTTATTTTTTTTTCTATTTTTTATTTATATACAATATCTTCCATCTATGTAGCGAGTGTTGGGTCGGTGACTCCCAAACCAGTTGGCTTTAGGGCACCAGGTGTAAAGACTTCCCTACGGACTTAATTAATCAGATTTCAGATATATATATTTTTGCAGCATCTTTGATCCATGTAGCGAGCTTTGGGCCAGTGACTCCCAAACCAGTTGGCTTTAGGGCACTATGTGTTAAAATACCCTTACAGACTTAATAACTCGGATCTCAGACGTTTTTTTTTTTTTTTTTACTCCATTGCTTTTTTGAGATGTTTCCTCCAATTAAACTAGAGCACTGAATATTACAAACTTTTCAATTTTAACTCATGTCTGTATGTTACTATATATGTTGATAATATCTGCTAACTGAACATATTAAGATCCATTTTAGTCTGTTTTAAGGAGAATTCACAAATTAAATAATTCAAAATGAAATAAACAAAAATTAACTTGTTTCGAAATAGGTTTGAGATACGTCTCAGGAGTGGAAACTCCTTACTCAGCTACCTCTAACCAATTTCACCTTTTTAGTCAAATTAAAAACACAAAAACACAAAATATTTTTGTAATTTTTGAAAAATTTTCAATTTTTTTTGTATTTTTCGAAAAATTTGGACTAAAAATAAAAACAACAAACTAAAAACAAGGTATTGATCAACTAATTCCCTCCCCCAAACCTAAATGAGACATTGTCCCCAATGTCTTAAACAGTAAAAGGAGAGTTAAGAAGGCCGTACCTGGTTAGCTGAAATTCTACACGAAATTAAAGGTTAAGATCCAGATTAATCTGACGCCTCTTACCACGATCGTCCTTGGACCAATTTATCTTTGAAAGGATAGGGTCAACTTGTGGTTCATAGGCTATGAGTTGGTCTATTAGATCCGGAGCAGTTCTGGCAGTGAAGAGGAGTTCTTTCAAAGGTTTCGACACGAACTCATTTCTCCGAGCATCATCAAGAAACACACAAAGAAAATCATAAAATCCATCAACGTTGAGCAGTCCAAGCGGTTTCTGGTGTATGTTCAGGTTCGCCCAAGATAGTACTATAACAATTTCCTCCAATGTGCCCAAGCCACCTGGCAAAGCGATAAAAGCATCAGCACGGTTAATCATTTCTACCAGATGTTCAGACATACCTGGCACGATCAGTTCCTCTCTGTTTGATGATCCAATAAGATTTGCCTTTGCCAAGGGTTTTGGGATGATTCCCAAAACATGACTGCCTCATTCATGTACTGCCTTTGAAACGATCCCCATAAGTCTGAGATTGCCTCCGCCATATACTAAGTGCATATTCCTTGCAGCTAAGACTCGACCCAATTCCTGTGCTGCTTCTATGTATTGCGGTTTAGTACCAACACTACTACCGCAAAACACACAGATATTTTCAACTCGTCTTCTTGAAGTGGCTTCCATTTTTTTATGTATTTCTTTCTCAACTCGGGATGCCTTCAAAAGTGCAATGATGGGCTGAATTTATAGTACCTGAAAAATGGTGAGTAATAATAGCACTAATATCTTTCAAAGGACGATTGTTAGCTAAACAACAAAAGAAATCGTGAAAGGTCAAAAAGTCTGGATCCTGTCTACGAAAATAAAGATAATTACAACAGAAAAGCGAATCAAAGCAATAATTAAGACAACGGAATTGTGTACGCAATACGCCACTCGCTTAGTATAAATTCATTAGGATGTGTCTCAAGATTTCATTCCTTACTCAGCCATCGCTAATGAATTGTTTCTCATCTTTGATTGCCAAACACAATTCCTTCTGTCTTAAAATGTTTCGTTTGTGCCTTTCCCTCAAAAAAAAAATTTATACACAAAATTAAAAAGTTCACACAATATATGAAAACAAATTACAACAAATTGCATGGGTTGCCTCCCTGCTAGCGCTAAATTTTTCGTCTTCAGCTAGACGTGACTGAAATTCATCTGTTAAGGAGGTTTCAATGTCGTTTTGGATGTCCGATTAAAGACAATCCCGTGAGCGTTGCTTTTGAAGGGTCTCTTCCAACGGTAAAGTGGCAAAAAGAGTTTTGTCTCATGCAATGATCGTGCCACCTTTTTGCTCCTTATTGTTCCAGTGATTCCTACAAAGAAAGAAAGAAAATCAGGAGGTCTCGTATGATGCTTGACTTGGAATGGAAGTTTCATTCTGTCAAGCTTCTGGGTGATATCTTTGATTTGTGCTCCCCAAAACAGCGATGTTTCTCCTGAATGCTCTGGATCTTTATTAAGGTCAGACATTTGCTCCTCCATTTGCTCTGCTTCTTGTTCCACCTTTTCTTCACAAATGTATTGTAAAATTTTTGTATTCAGCTCTTCATCTGTCATCTGTGAAATACATGCTTCAAAATTGTCAACCTGAGGATGTAATGATGTTTCTGACATTAGGTCTTCATCCTCTGATATGACTGGAATGGTTGGCTCAGGTAGATCTTCATCAAACATCATGGTAAAGCATGCTCCAAGATCTTCATTTTGAGGATTGAAAGTTTGATCTTCCATTGTTGGTGCAGTTGGTACAAATAGATCAGCTTCATCCTCGTCAGAGTCAGAATAATAAAAGTCAAATTGAGACTTTGCCGGTTCGGGCTCCTGAACTGATACCTCTGGTTGTTGATACTGCTCAGCCTCCTCCTCTGTTGAAGTGTCATTGTGAAATGATTGGTATTTGAAGGCTTCATCAGTGTCATCTGAAACTGGTTCTTGAGGTATGTAGTCCTGGTTTTCTGTGAATTGTCTCATTTGATCTGTCATCCTCTGAATGAATTCTGATTGTCTCTGAATACTTTCCAATTGATTCTGGCTTGTTTCAAGCATTGCATCCAACTCGAACATATCTTTGAGCATGTTTAACAACTGATCTTCCTCTGATGGTTCTAGTTGTTCATGAAAATCGCATATGGATGGTGGATAAGATGGAAAATGTGATGGTTTTTCATACTTTGAATGATTCTGAAAATTCTGCCACTCTGAAAGGTATATACATTGATCGTTCGGGTGGTTACCATCACATATTACACATCTCCCCATTCCGTTCTGTTGAGCAAATGTGGTATTGCTTGGTTCTGGCATCCAGTGATAATTGTTGGGCTGGACAACAGGCCTCAGAAAACTGGACTGTTGCTCCCAGATGTGGGGTGTATCTTCTTGTAGAGCTCGTAATCTCTCAATCTCCCAGTAATGTTCCATTTGTTCAATCACCTGAAAACAGAAGAAAGAAATAAATTACAGATAAAGAAAATTAGATACAAGTAAATTAGATAGCTTCAAAATTAATAACTCAAGAAATTTAAGTCCCCAGCAACGGCGCCAAAAACTTGACCGGCATAAACACACACGTATAACGCAAGCGCACGTATCGTTCAAGTAGTATAAAAATATCGATCCCACGAGGACTTAATTCCTACTATTGTTATTAATTATTGAATCTATTTATTTACAAATATCTAATTGAGGGTGAAGAGAATGATTGTTGATTGGTTGAAAGTGGTTTTACAAAATAAATAAATAAATAAAAAGACAAAAGAAAATACTAAGGAAAATAACAAAAGACACAAAAATCTAGGGTTGTGAATCCTTCTAATATCTTTTAAAAGATGAAGTGGTTATTTTATGTTTGCGTAATAAATCAGTTTACTAACCTGGAACACTAAATTATGCAAAAGCTTATGTCGATGGTCAGATGCAAATACCCAGTTTAACCCAATTGAACCATATGTCTATGTCAACCAAATTATCTGGATTCATTAAGTTTAAGTTCCAATTATGGCTACCCCCGCCCGACAGGTATATTCCTATCTTGTAAGGAAATCTATTAAAGGTTATCTATCCTCAAGGAAGATCGTGGGCTATTAAGTCTAAGGCTGAAACCTAAAATCCCTATGTCTAGTTCATTTTAGATTTACCACATCAATCTTATTGGAGATCAGACAACAAGAAGCATTAAGCTTAAGACTTAATAAGTAAACCTTTAAATTACCCAAACTATAAAATAACCCTTATAAACCGGTGATATTAGAATTCATCACAACCCCAGATAACTAACACATAACTAGGGCTAGTAACAACTTAAAAGTAAAAGACATAAAGTAAAAATACTGAAAAGTAAAAGACATAAAGTAAAACTGAAAAGTAAAATAAAATAAAATGCTAAGGTAAAAGGAATTACTTTTACTACTACTAATTTAGATATCTCCTATAAAATAATATATAAACTTGTGATTCTTTCTCCAACCAGCCATATAGGCGGTAACCTGATTAAGTCAAATTAAGTCCAACCAGCCATAAAGGCGGAACCAAAATTAAATTACCAACCGACCAATCTGGCGGTATCCTTTATTAGTCAGGTTTAAACCAGATTAAAATGAATTACCAACCGACCAATCTGGCGGTATCCTTTTTAAGTCAATATTTTAAATAATGAATATATTATTTTTAAGGGAGATTAATCTAAATAGTAACAGTAAAAGAATTACCTTTCACCCTAGCTGGAGAAGTTACCTCCTCATGGTAAATAGTAAAAACTGTAAAAAATAAAAAGTAAAAATTAAATTACTATTATCACAAAACGTAATTAAAATTATTTACAAAACTAAAAATTAAAAAACTAAAAAAACTAAAAACTAAAGAATCTAGAGAGAGAAACTCTCTCTTTAGATAGAATAGAAGAGAGAGAGTGGTACACTGAATTCTGAAATCTCAGCGTCGCTACGCCAGGTTTTGTCGACGTGGCACGCTCTGGTTCGCTGGTTTAAAGATTCTGGATAAGCTGATAAGGTGACATGTGGCGCGGTGCTTGGGCTTCAATTATTGTGACACGTGGCGGCTTCTGATTGGTCGCTGAGATTCTTATCCGCCACGTGTCAGATAAGGATTAGATACTCAATTATTGATGCTGACGTGGCGATGACATGGCGGTGACGTGGCGACACATGGGAAAGAAACTGTGGGCACCGTAGAATTGCGACACGTGTCACTTCCTGATTGGCTGATGATGATGTGGCACGACACGTGGCAATTTTGACTTGTTGACTTGCTGACGTGGCTAATGACATGGAATGACACGTGGAACACGTGGCGATGATGACTGTCGGCACCGTAGGATGCTGACACGTGGCACAGCGCATGTTAGCAGATCGGCTGTGATGGTGACACGTGGCACGGCGCATTTTAGCAAAGTCAAATTATTCTCAGATTCTAATTTGTGGACCCGGCGCACGTTAGCACTGTTCGGCGTATTTTAGACGTCGCGACGCTGAAGGATTGGCGTCGCAACGCGCTAAAGACCAAAATATCCATGTTGACGCATTTTTGTCCGTTTTTGCCCCAAATTGCCTCCAATGCTTTCCAAACTTTATTTATCTGCAAAATAACACAAAATACATCAAAACGTTCACAAAACACGAGAAACTATACGAAATATTAGGTCAAATGAGTGGGAATAAGTGATATAAATACCACTCATCAGCAGGCTACGTATGAGGAGGCGATACAAGGTATCAACTCTGATTTATGGCAAGATGCCATGAAGTCCGAAATGGATTCCATGTACACCAACCAAGTTTGGACACTGGTTGATGCACCAGAAGGCGTAAAGCCTATTGGATGCCAATGGTTATTCAAGAAGAAGACCGACATGGATGGCAACATACAAACATACAGAGCTAGGTTTGTAGCGAAGGGGTATCCTCAACGACATGGTGTTGATTACGATGAAACTTTCTCACCCGTTGCCATGATTAAATCCATTCGGATAATGCTTGCTATTGCTGCATATTTCGATTTCGAGATATGGCAGATGGACATCAAAACCGCTTTCCTTAACGGAAACCTGTTGGAGGATGTTTATATGGAACAACCTGATGTTTTTGTCGTGCCTAAACATGCAAACAAGGTTTGCAAGTTAAATCGGTCCATTTATGGACTGAAGCAAGCGTCGCGTTCTTGGAACCAACGTTTTGATGAGATCATAAAAGAATATGATTTCGTTCAAAACGAAGATGATCCTTGTGTATACAAGAAGGTTAGTGGGAGCGTACTGACTTTCATTGTCCTTTATGTTGACGATGTATTGCTTATGGGCAATGACATTCCCATGTTAACATCGGTGAAAGTTTGGCTTTCATTAAAATTCTCCATGAAAGATCTGGGAGAAGCAGCCTTTATTCTGGGAATAAAGATCTACCGGGATAGATCTAGAAAGCTGCTTGGACTCTCCCAGAGCACGTACATTGACAAAGTGTTGAAGAGATTCAACATGGATCAGTCCAAAAGGGGATTGTTGCCAATGTCACATGGCGTCACTCTATCTAATGACATGTGTCCTAAAACACAAGATGAGAGAGACAACATGAGTCAGATAACGTTCGCCTCGGTAGTCGGATCGATCATGTATGCCATGATATGTACAAGACCTGATGTCTCCGATGCTTTGAGCATGTGTAGTCGCTATCAGGATGATCCAGGTGAAGGTCACTGGATTACGGTTAAGAATATCCTTAAGTATCTTAGACAAACTAAGGATGCTTTCTTAATCTATGGAGATGAGAACTTGAGGTAACTGGGTATACCGATGCAAGTTTCCAAACCGATAAGACGACTTCAAGTCGCAATCTGGGTACGTGTTTTGTTTGAATAACGGAGCAGTGAGCTGAAAATCTTCCAAGCAAGAGACTGTTGCCGATTCAGTAACAGAAGCAGAGTATATCGCTGCAGCTGAAGCAGCAAAGGAGGCAGTTTGGATCCGAAAATTCCTAATTGGATTAGGAGTAGTTCCGTTAGCAGCTGAGCCCGTTCCATTGTATTGTGATAATAACGGGGCTATAGCGCAGGCTAAGGAACCGCGGTCTCATGAACGATCCAAGCATGTTCTTCGACGTTTCCATCTGATTCGTGAGATCATACATCGTGGCGATGTGAAGATCGAGAAGGTCGCATCAGAGGACAACATTGCAGATCCGCTGACGAAAGCCATTCATCAGCCGAAGTTTGAGCGACATGTACATAGTTCAGGTATTAGATGCTTGAGTGACAGGCTATAGGCCAAGTGGGAGATTGATGGACAGTTATGACCCATAGCGTCACTGTTTGTAAAAACATTGTGGTTTTGTACAAATTAACTATGTAATAATGGAAATTGCCTTTTATCATTTCGTAATTAGATTACTTAAATGTGTGAATGATTAAAGTCCTTATGATTAGTTCCGGATTTGAGATGATATGAGACAGTATCAATCCACGATGATTTAATCATTAAATATCCCTAGTCGTAGTATTATCGAGACTGGACATCGATAATGCGGAATAGACTAGTATCGCACTTGTGTGTGTTATGGAAGCGTAACAACATAGTTCTCATATATTTAAGTATTGGATACTTATGCAAGTGCGGTATGAGGTTGTGTTTTACCGATGGTACGAAAAACAGCTTCGCTCTGGATAGACCCCACGAAATCCCATTGGTAGTATGACTATGTGTCTATGGGAGTCCGTATCAGGGTAGGTGTATTTGGTCTTAACCTGAGACTTGCATCGCTAGTACTTGCGATAATCAATACGATTTGGTTTTGGTCGTCCAGGACTTTAACAGGTTCTGTGTACGCCTCTTCTAGGTTTATTAAGAATCGTAGTGTATTGGGTGTGATGTCAAGACGGAAGTATCACTTCAGTCATATGGAGATGATGGTCACGCAAGGATACAAAACTAGTTCTCTAATGGGTTGCAACCATCGGGATAATATGACTAGGTCACGATTATCCGATAATAAAGAGACTAGTTGCTAATGATCCGATATATGCTTCGTACGGGGCAGACACTATTCTAGCCCCAGGCCTTGCATGTGACATCTGATACTGGATCACGAGATACGCAATACTACGTATACTACGCTTGACATAGATTATATATTCCAGTAAGAATATTTCTGGAGAATTGGGTAGGAATGGCGCTTTGCTAGAGGCCAACCTTGTCTCGTAAATCGGTAAGAACGTAGTACTAGGTACGTACGTGTTCGGATAGTCTGACGACCGGATTTACAGCCAATATATCCAGAGGTCTCTTGGGTCGCTTCCCGAGGATTCACCGATGATGTATGATTCGAACTTTATTAATCTGGGATTAATAGCGGAGATACTTTATCTGGGATAAAGTACTATTTGAAGAGAGAGAACGATTAATTTGGAATTAATCGATAAAATAATATATTCGATATATTATACGAAATTGGATTCTACGCGGAATTAAAATTGGATTTTAATTCGGGCTAACGAATTGATTTAGAATTAATTCGCAAGCGACGTGAATAGTAATTTTGCTAGGCATGATTATTTAATTAAATTTTATTTAATTACGACGCAACGGAAAACTCGTTAATTGGAATTAACGAAACCGAGCCCGGAATGTGTTTGCGACGCCACTCCGATTTTGAATCAAGTGCGGCCGCAAGTCACATCGCAAGTCACATCACTTTTCACTTTAGTGATAGATGTCTAAGTCAAGTCACCTTTTTGGTGAGTGACATGCAGTCACTATTCATGATAGAGGTTGGTGTGGGCATTTAATGGCATATTGGAGCCAAAAATTTGATTTGACTTTAGTAAAGCATATACCAAATTTTTGGTATTGTTTTTTTTGTAATTGTTTTTAGAACAAAGAAACAAAAACACAAAATCTCTCTCCCCCTCTCAAGCAAAACCGTGAGCACTCTTAAGGGGAAAGGAAATCATTTTTCTTTCTTCAATCTTGCTAGCACATTAGAGAATCAATACAAGGTGATAGAGAAACCGAACTAAGAGCTTGGAATCCATTGAAGCTTGGAGCTTGCAAATCTTCTTCAACAAAACAAGGGCTTGGCCGAAACTTGGAAGCAAGGAGGGATACGTTTTGTTGATCTTCACATCAAAAGCCATTCAATGTAAGTGTGTTTTCCGCCTCACTTCTTTGAGTATTCATTCTATTTCATTGCTTATAATGATCTTGGGACCACCCTAGAATCCAACATGTATACCAACCAAGTTTGGACACTGGTCGGTGCACCATAAGGCGTAAAGCCTATTGGTTGTAAATGGGTCTTCAAGAAGAAGAGGGACATGGATGGCAATATACAAACGTACAAGCTAGGCTTGTAGCGAAAAGGTATCGTCAACAACATAGTATCGACTACGACGAAACTTTTTCACCGGTTGCCATGATTAAATCCATTCGGATAATGCTTGCTATTACTGCATATTTTGATTGTGAAATATTACAGATGGACGTCAAAACCATTTTCCTTAATGGAAACCTTTTGGAGGATGTTTATATGCAACAGCCTGACAGTTTTTCGTACCAAAACATGCAAACAAGGTTTGCAAGTTAAATCGATCCATTTATGGATTGAAGCAAGCACCACGTTCTTGGAACCCACATTTTGATGAAATCATAAAAGATTATGATTTCGTTCAAAACGAAGATGATCCTTGTGTATAAGAAGGTTAGTAGGAGCGCACTGACATTCATTGTCCTTTACGTTGATGATGTATTGCTTCTTGGCAAAGACATTCCCATGCTATAATCGGTGAAAGCTTGGCTTTCATTAAAATTCTCCATGAAAGATCTGAGAGAAGCAGCTTTTATTCTGGGAATAAGGATCTACCAGGATAGATCTAGAAAGATGCTTGGACTCTCCCAGAGCTCGTATATTGACAAAGTGTTGAAGAGATTCAACATGGATCAGTCCAAAAGGGGATTGTTGTCAATGTCACATGACGTCACTCTATCTAATGACATTTTCCTAAAACACAAGATGAGAGAGACAACATGAGTCAGATACTGTTCGCCTCGGCAGTTGGATGGATCATGTATGTCATGATATGTACAAGACCTGATGTCTCATATGCTTTGTGTAGGGGTTTTAGGGGCAGAATCCGGTAACGCAGCGGAAGCGGTGGAAAATCAAATTTTCCGATTTCAAAACTTTTTCTCGGATTAATTAAATAAACATATTTATTTAATATTCCAATAATCAAATTATGAAAATAAATTCAATAAATCATATTTAAGTGAATTTACCGAATTGCCCTTACACTTGGTATTTTGTTCATTTTAATCCAAAATTGATCAAATCAATTTTGAATGATTCTAAATCATTTCTAAGATGAACTTAGCATGTTCAAAACACCAAAACACAAAAAGCAACCAAATCCCCAAATTTTATCCATTTGGCCGAATGCCTCCCAAAGGTGCCAAAGTGTGCACTTTGTCATTTCATGCATCAAAACACATCAAGATGTAATCCAATGAACATGAAACTTTATATGCATCATATAAACATCCAAATACACAACATATATGAAAATACCCAAATTTGGAATTGGCCATGAACCCTAATTTTTCAATTTCATCAAATTGGACAAATTAGACCAAATTGGTTAAATCCAATACTTCAATCATCTTTCTTCCATCCAATCAAAGTCTCAACACAATGAAACAACTCAAGATCAAATCTAGGTCATCTAAGAGTGGGTCAACAACTCTAGATTAGCAACAAGGTTTCCAAAACCATAAAAAAATACTTATAACTACACTAGTCACAAGCTTTCTCATTATACATGCTCAACACTTTCACCAAACTTTTATCCATAAAAAACACAAGAATAAAGCATAGAAAAAACTCAAGAACATCACAAGATGTTTCCCACAACAAGAGGAACAAATTACTCTCTAATGGAAGGTTGGAAATACTTACTATTTTCCAAGCTTTTCTTGATTTTTCTTTCTTTTCTCTCTAGCATTCTTTGCCTTCCTTTAATGGAGTTTTGGTTAAAGTGTATTAGGATAAAACCAAATGAAATGAAAAACAATATATACATGCTTGGAAAAGCCTTGGCCGAAATTGGTAAGGCAAATACAAGAAATATTAATTTCATCTTCATTTGTTTTTCATTTAATCAACTTGACATAAATATCTTAAACACTTTAAAGACATTTATATTAAGTCAACAAAGGCAACAAGAAAAATATAACTTTTATATTCATTAAGGTGTTGGCCGAAAATTTGACAAAAATAAAGAAAATGATATTTCAATTTTAAACATTTTAAATAAATATCAAAGAAGTCAAATCCAATTTGACTACCATTTTCTTTACTTTAAAGTCAACATTAAACACTTATAATCATTTCCTAACTTTATCATTTGGTAAGATATTTATATTTAATTATATTAATATTTAATAATTAATTAATTAATTAATTAATTAATTAATTAATACAAATATCTCAAATATATGTATTATATTTACTTTAAATATCTCAAATACATATATTGATGATATATGTCAAATACCTTTATTTGACTATTTATAATGTGTATTTAATAATATCATATATTAAATACAAATACACATTAATTAGGAAATGACAGTTCGGCCCGTTCGCATGTATTTTTCGTTTAACGATTAAACGATTTATGAATAATCATCATTATTCATAAATGTTGCTCTAGTGCTCTACGAGTATGTTTCATTATTGAGACTCTCTAGATTCAAGTATATCCGTCACGATGTCCAATTTCATGTGCATAATCTATCCACCCGTAGATTATGACGATCACGGATAAACTAGCTGAATCATATAGGTCGAGGTCATTGCATACGTATAATCCCTCCATCACAGGTATCCAGATAATCCCAGAGATATATATGTAAACGTCAAATCTCTATAGGTATTATCTCGTCGACGTATCTATTAGCAATCTTTAAATAACACTCGGAACTTACTTCCGATGTATATTGTGGCCACAGATTTAACAGACTGCTAAATATATGGACTACCTATGCTCTGTACACAGAACTGAAGGATCCTATCTTGACACACACAGGATATCCTGAGGATCGATCCACACCCAACGAACAGGCGGAGGTCTGATCTAAATAGATCGGTGACGTGACTGCCATCTAAGTGTGGAGGATGTCTCATACATCCACAGTGGTGTCTCAAGTCGAAGGACCACTATACTACTCAACCCGAGAAGATTCTTATTGACGTTGGTGTACCATCCATTAAGAATCTTCGGTGAGCCGTTCAGTGTTTATCCACTATAAACACCTACACGTCTATACGAGTCTCCATAGACTCATGGTTCATTGGGATAAACCATCGGACCAATATACGACGTGTACTGGTCTCAACGGATTTGACTAACCGACCCGTGTTAGCAAATCTTGACCAGGAACTATGTTTGATAATATTCATATAGCAGTGACACTTCCCAATGTCAATTACAAACTAACTTTGTAACTGTGTACTGCAATATATATTATCGGGCCTTTGTCTAATATATATACATATCACTAAACCACATTTAGTTTCAATCTAATCGTAATCAGATCGAATACGTATATAAAAACAAGAGGTGCAACCATAAATAAGTAATATTATGGAATAAGGGGATGTTCGTATTCATGAATCAGACATAAATACGGTCCGGATTGGCGCTCTGAGCACCAACCCCAAATATCTCCCACTTGCTCTAGTGTCAATCCACGGTATCATATACACGTCTCAATGTGTATCATATGCACATGGCCCTCAAAAGCTCACCAATACTTAAGAGGCAAGAAACAAGTCCGCTATGAAATATTGAGTTTGTCAAAACAAACTCCATCATTTCCCTTAGTCAGCATCATTCATATTTTGTAGAATCTAAATTATACATTAATATGACACTGATGCTACATCAGTATTATGCTACAGCTACTAAGTTGTCCAAGTATTTAGGGATCAAATCCAAACATATTATGAGGACAACCGCAAGCACAACACCAATATAAAACTTCTAATTTATAAGGTCACTATGCAACTTCATAAGTCTATACTTCATAAGTTGCATCTAATTTTACTCAGTTAGTAGAATCCTTCGTGACACTCCCACTGCATCTTTTGTGACTCTTTATGACGTAGACTGTCTAACGTCATAATTAGTCTCAAAACTAATATGACCCTAATGGTTGCAGACTATATTCTCCATGAATTAGAAACTCGTTCTTAATATCTCAAAGATCACAAAGAACGTGTTTCAAGATCCATCATATGGTCTATAGGATGTCAAAATAACTCGTAACAATTACGATTAAATCAATATCTACATTCGCACATTATAAAGTATTTATTATGTCATCATCAAATGATACATAAGATTGATTAGGCATTCTAATCAATATCTCTTTCGAAAAAGGAATCATCCTTTACGAAAAATGAATACTTTATATAAGACACACAATAACTGTCCAACAGTTATACTAACTGTCATACAGATAGCCTAGTTATGTCTTTTATTAGATCATATCTAATGTACGAATAATAGAAGTATCTTAAAAGTCTCTTGTTTTATATCTTATATAAAACTTTATATCATATATAACAGAGACTACTCCCACTGTTTTCACGGAGTAAAGAAGACTTAGGTAAACCTTTTATCCTCACAAACATCTCATTATTTCTATAATAATGACAATGTCGTTAAGATATATAACACTAGAAAGTAATATGTACGCTCCCACTAACCCTTCTAATCACATATGTATTCTCTATACTTTGACAAGATCAGACAATCTGACGATATCAAAAACAGAGAACACAGATTTTCGGAAGACTTATCTGAGTCTACAATAGGCTCTATAAGCTAGCACACTAAACTACGATCTCAGCAGAACACAAACTCTAGGGCCATTTCAGAATGAACTCTTCAAATAAGGAAATCACAACTGATCTCTTATCTGAATAAGTCATCCAAAAACGACACTTTGCATTCTTTAGCTAAAATATACAGTTTATTATCAACATTAACCAATATATCTTTAATTGTTCATTTAGTGTGACTAGAGATAAGTTTTCTCTGAATCTACAATAGATTGCTGAGTATAACTTTTCTCACTATCATACTGTAAAGGTCAAACCTTTAATAAGCTCACAATGCTTTCGCTGCGCAAACAATTAGCACATATCATGAACTAATTCATAATGAAAGCTTAATCAAGTTCAAAACTTGATCGTAGTAAGCCATGAACAATCTTAGATCTATGGTTCAATGGTGAACTTCCAGAATCGATATCAAATATCGCTTCCATTATAAGTTATAGGAAAAATTTTTCTTCAGTAAGAAAACAACGGAACCATTAAGTATCAAATACTCGTGAATGATTCTGTTATCCTATTGGACTTGTACGGAAGATGTATAAGGGTTGTTTCATCTTATTAATTACGTAGTTCCATTTATAATTTATCATTCTCACATTTGACTTCAATAAGTCAAGTCTTTTCTACAATAGTTAACATCTGATGTTACACACCAAGTAATAAAACGATTTTATTACTTAGAATCATAGGAAAGATATTCTATTAAATAGAATACAATATTCTATTAAACAGAATAAACGATAAACTTTTACTTATACCTCCGAGGTGTAAGTAATTTCCATTATATAACTATTATATAAAAGAAAGATTGAAATCTCAAACTTTTCAAGATTCAAATTTTCTACCTATACATATCATATATGCAACTGTAGAAAATAATGGAACATTAATTAAAGAGATGAATTAGTGTTACTGGAGTATATCCCCAAGAGTATTGAAACTAATTTGGTAACATTCAATATCATACGAATCAAATCATATAAGATTCAATTGCTCCCACTACTCAATTCCATCAAGATGGAATCGTGGAAGAATAATATTGAATATGAATCATATTCACTGTATAACCTTAGAACTAATTGCTTTAAATTAAAATGTTTGATCGTATCAAAGATCTTTGAACAATTCAAAGACATGTAATGAATTTTAAGGATCAAGTTTTCAAAATTCTTCAGATTGAATATATTTGAACAAGTCAAAAATGTTCAATCTACGTTTCATCAGAACAGATTGAAAGTTCTTGATACTTTCAAGACTTTCAATATGTGTTCCTTCAGAAACACGTAACTAAGTTATGACAATTCATCAACTAAGTTACGAAATAAAGAAAACTACCTTAAGCAATTATTATTTACAAACTACATACATCCAATGTATCAGTTAAATAAATTTAGTGGTCCAATGACAATCATTGGTTAAACGAGATCTTAATCACTTTCCTGAATACAATATTCATTAAATGGATAAGGATGTGTGGTGTGATCTAGTATCAAACCATCATTTACCATACGGATTGAGCATCCAATACTTAAGTGATTAAATTCATAAAGCACCGTTCTAAATTATTTACTTTACCGAATAATTTTTCTTAATATTTATCTCTACGTCAATGACACTACTAGTTATTATAAAATATGTAACAATTGTTTATAAAGAACAAGTGACTATCCAATAGTCGCAAGTTCCGATATCAAATATCAAAAAAATCGTTAACCAATATTTCAAATAACTAGACGGGAGATCTGGTATCCAATACCTATAGTTGTAGTATTGTGAAAATCGATATTTTCTATACACAAATATACGCATCTCCTTTCTTTATCTTTACTATTTGCATTCAACTATTCACAACAATTGTAAATAACTGATTAGCAAATTGTGTCAGACACATTACCTCTAAAGGTAATAAAGCTTAGAAATGTCATTACTAGATAAACAAAAACCTAATGGGGCTTTCTTAATGCCAGTCAAGAATCTCGAGACATGAACTAATTCAAGTCAATTCTTACTGCATAAGAAACTATTCTCTCTAAAGTATTATATCCTAAAAGGGATATCTATCTAGATTATCTATCATGACTTAGAAACTAAGTCATTAACCATCTTTATTTTTGAAGAAAATCGGAACAATAGTTCCCGATGGTTTAGACCAATCTAATAATATCCTAGTCTAGTAGTATCTAGAACCTATTCTAGAATAACTGCAACCAAGAGTCAAGTCAGATAACATATCAAAATATGTGTGCAGTAAATAAAAGTTCAATTCTATATAAACAATAGAATAAGGAAACAAACAAGCGGCAATTTCCATAACAATACACACAGCCTAAGTTATGGAATATTTTAAACTTAGCAGTGTCTTCCACTATTTTTACGTAATGCCGTAATCCCCAACGGAAAGACGAGAATTCAATAATTAAATCAAATTCCATAATGGGAAGAGGACCCCATGAATATATTTCGACTCACAGCAGAGGTACGATCTCGCCGACGTATATTCACAGGTAGACAACTAATTGTCAATCACTCACTAGTGACTCCACGGTTCTGGTCCTGGCCTTTTCTAGTTGTCGCTGCGAAGGCAAGCCCACAAGGAGACGTACCAAGGTTAAACTTGTCAATGATAAACTCAAGTTACTTGCGTAACCCTGACAGCTAGGGCACGTTCAGGATTCCGCTTTCGCTTGAATTTATCTAGTATCTAATATACATTCGGCATAAATAAATTTTTATCAGCTACAGCTACACCTCACAGCAGGCACGGTCTCAGATGTAGTCAA
>SKCR01023071.1:0-20156 GCA_019454045.1 Zanthoxylum bungeanum | reverse complement strand
CAATCATTTCTCTTAGCCAACATCATTCATATTTTGTAGAACCTAAGTTATACATCAATATGACTCAGATGTGACATCAATATTGTGCTACAGCTACTAAGTTGTCTATATATTTTGAGATCAAATCCAAATATTAAGAGACAATCGCAAGCACAACACTAATATCAAAACTTCTAATCTATAAGTTCTCTATGCAACTTCATAAGTCAATACTTCATAAGTTACAACTAATTCCACTAATACAGTAGAATCAACCGTGACACTCCCACTACATCTTTTCTAACTTTATATGACGTAGACCATCTAACGTCAAAATTAGACTCAAAACTAATCTGACCCTCATGGTTGCAGAGTATGTTCTCCATGAATAAGAAACTCGTTCTTAATATCTCAAAGATAAAAAAGAACTTGTTTCAAGACACATCCTATGGTCTATAACATATCAAAATTATTCGTAATAATTACGACTAAATAGATATTTTTAATCACACATAATATAATATTCATTATGCTATCATCCTATAATGCATAAGATTGACATGGTATTCTAATCAATTTCTCTTTCGACAAAGGAATCATCCATTACGAAAGATAAATACTATATACAAGACACACACTAACTGTCAAACAGTTATACTAACTGTCACACATATAGTATTGTTGTGTCCTTTATTAGATCATATCTAATGCACGACTAATGAGAGTATCTCATAAGTCACTTGTTTTATATCGTATATGAAATTTTATATCAAATATAACAGAGACTACTCTCACTACTTTCATGGAGAAAAGAAGACTTAGGTAAATCTTTTACCTTGCAAACATCTCATTATTACATTAATAATGATAATGTCGTTAGTGTATATAACACTAGAAAGAAATTTGTACGCTCCTACTGACCCTATTATCAAATATGTATTCTCTATGTTTTGATAAAATCAGACAAACTGACTAATAACAAAATTAGAGAACACAGATTTTCGGAAAGCTTATTTGAGTCTACAATAGGCTCTATAAGCCATTATACCAAACTGCGATCTTAGCAGAATACAAACTCCAGGGCCATTCCAGAATGAACTCTTCAAGCAAAGAAATCACAATGGATCTCTTCTTCGAAGAAACCATTCAGGAACACCACTTTGCATTCTTTAGCCAAAATACATAGTTTAATATCAACATTAACCAACAGATCTTTAATTGTTCAATTAGTGTGACTAGAGACAAGTTTCCTCAGAATCTACAATTGATTGTTGAGTATAACATTTCTCACTGTCATACTATAAAGGTCAAACCTTTAACAAGCTCACTTTGCTTTTGTTGCGCAAACAATTTACACATTTTATGAACGATTCATAATGAGAGCTCAATCAAGTTCCAAACTTGATCATAGTAAGCATTAAAAATCTTAAATCTATGGTTTAATGCTAACTTCTGAAATCGATATCAAATATCGCTCCCACTATAAGTTATAGGATAATTTTCTTCGATAAGAAAACAGTAGAACCATTAAGTATCAAATACTTCGCAAATGATTCTGACATCCTATTGGACTTATATAGAAGTTGTCTAAGGGTATTTTCATCTTATTAATTACGTAGTTCCATTATAGTTTATCACTCTCACATTTGACTTCAATAAGTCAAGTCTTTTCTACAATCGTTAATATCTGATGTTACATACCAAGTAATAAAATAATTTTATTACTCGGGATCATAGAAATGATATTCTATCAAATAGAATACAATATTCTATTAAATAGAATAAATGATAAACTTTTACTTGTACCTCTGAGGCGCAAGTACTTTTCAATTATATAACCATTATACAAAAGAAAGATTCAAATCTCAAACTTTTCAAGATTCGAATTTTCTACTTATACATATCATATACATAACTGTAGAAACTAATGGAACATTAATTAAAAGGATGAATTAGTGTTACTGGAGCATATCCCCAAGAGTATTGAAAATAATTCGGTAACACTCAATATCAAACGAATCAAATCATATAAGATTCGATTTCTCCCACTGACCAATTCCATCACGATGGAATTGTAGAAGAATAATATTGAGTAAGAATCATATTCATTAAATAATCTTAGAACTAATTGCCAGAAATTCATATGTTTGATCATATCAAACATCTTTGAATAATTCAAAGACTTATGATGAATTTTAAAGATATAGTTTTCAAAACTTCAATCGAATATCTTTGAACCATTCAAAATATTCTATCCGCATTTCATCAGAAACACATTGAATGTTCTCGAACCATTCAAGACGTTCAATATGTGTTCTTTTAAAAACACGTAACTAAGTCATGACATCTCATTAACTAAGTTCTTAGTTACGGAGTAAAGAAAACTATCCAAGGTAATTTATAACTTATTAAACTACATACATCAAATGTATTAGTTTAATAAATTTGTGGTCCAATGACGATCATTGGTTAAATGAGATTTAATCACATTCCTGAATACAATATTCATTAAATGGATAAGGATATGTGGTGTGATCTCGTATCAGACCATCATTTACCATACAAAATAAGCATCTAATGCTTAAGTGATAAAATCTCATAAAGCACAGTTCTAAATTATTTACTTAACCGAATATTTTTCTTAATAGTCGTATTAAAATATGTAACAATTATTTATAAAGAACAAGTAACTATCAAATAGTCACAAGTTCTGATATCAAATATCAAAACAATCATTAAACACTATTTTAAATAACTAGACGGGAGATCTGGTATCTAATACCTATAGTTTTCGTGTTGTAAGAATTGATATTCTCTACACACAACTATACATATCTTCTTTCTCTAGCTTTATAATTTTCCTTCAACTATTCACAATAATTGCAAATAGTTAATGAGTCAAACCAACCTAAGTATCTAAAATTGTTCTATCTTCTATAGTCAGCACATGTGAGGTATGTGATTTTTCTGATTTTTTTTTACCTCACATAATAATTGTAGACAGAAACATAAACTCAGGCAAACGGTCATTCATCAACCACTGATTATTTTAACTAATCATTTTGTTAATTCCTTATTATCTAACTGCTTACAAAACTATTTTTTAAGTGCGCACGAGTCTGACCTAGATCTGAAATTCAAAATAGGGATAAAAGAGAAATTATCATTTATCTTTTCCTAAAACTCTTTGACTAAACAAACAATTAAATCATTGGACTTTTTTTTTTGGCAAAACCAAGTCTTTCGACGAATAAATCCACTGGGATGCGTCTCAAGAGCTGACTCCTTACTCGGCCGTCTTTACTGGATTAACTTTATATCCTTGTGATTTTGTCAAATTTATTTTGTTGAAAATCCCGCTTACACTGGCTTGCTTTGTCTTGAAATATTCCGTCTTTATTTTTCCCTGCAAAAATAACACAAAATTAAAAATTCTACAACATGTATACACAAAACAATAAAAACTAAAATAAAATTATTGCATGGGTTGCCTCCCTGCTAGCGCTAAATTTTTTGTCTTCAGCCAGACGTGACTGAAATCCATCTATCAAGGAGGTTTCAGCGTCGTTTTGGACGTCTGATTAAAGAAAATCCCATGAGCGTTGCTTTTTAAGGGTCTCTTCCAACAGTAAAGTGGCAAAATAATTTTGTCGCATTCAGTACTTGTGCCTCCTTTTTAACCTTTGTTGCTCCAGTGGTTCCTGAAAAGAAAGAAAGAAAATCAGGAGGTCTCGTATGGTGCTTGATTTGGAATGGATGTTCCATTCTATCAAGCTTTTGGGCGATATATTTAATTTGTACTCCCCAAAACAGTGATGTTTCTCTGGAATGCTCAAGTTCTTCCATTTCGTCTGTCATTTGCTCCTCCATTTGCTCTGCTTCTTGCTCCACCTTTTCTTCACAGATGTATTTTAAAATTTCCTTGTTCAAATCTTCATCTTTCATCTGAGAAATGCATGCATCATAATTGTAAACTGAGGATAGAAAGATGTGTCTGATTTTAGGTCTTCATTCTCTGAGGTTGATGTGACTGGTTTAGATAGATCTTCTTCAAATATTTGTGCAATGGACACTCCAAGATCTTCATTTTGAAGATAAAGAATTCCATCCTCAATTTTTGTTGGCACAAATAGCTCTGCTTCTTCATCTTCATCAGAATCCGAATAATAAAAATCAAACAGAGACTTTGCTGGTTTGGGCTCCTGAACTGATACCTCTGGTTCTTGATACTGCTCAGCCTCTTCATCTGTCAATGTGTCATTGTGAAATGCTTGGTAATCGAAGGCTTTTTCAGTTTCATCTGCTTCTTGAGGTATATAGCTCTGTTTTTATGTTAATTGTCTGATTTGATCTGTCAGTCTCTGAATGAATGCTGATTGTCTCTGAATACTTTCGAATTGATTCTGGTATGTTTCAAACATTGTATCCAAATTTTCGTCTTGTGTCTTGAACCAATCTTTGAGCATGTCAACCATCTGATCTTCCTCTGATGGTTCTGGTTCTTGATGAAAATCGTAGGTAGATGGTGGATAAGATGGAAGATGTGGTTCTGTGAAATATGTTGGCTCTTCGTACCTTGATTGATTCTGATAATTCTGCCACTCTGAAATGTATATGCATTGATCGCTCGGGTGATTACCATCGCATATCACACATCTCCCCATTGCATTCTGATGAGCAAATGTAGTATTTCTTGGTTCTGACATCCAGTGATAATTGTTGGGTTGGACAACAGGCCTAAGAAAACCGGACTGTTGCTCCCAGATTTGGGGTGTATCTTCTTCTAGCAAAGCTCATGATCTCTCAATCCCCCAATAATGTTCCATTTTTCAACCACCTGAAAACAAAATAAAGAAATAAAAATTACAGATAAAAATAAAGAAAATTAGATACAAGTAAATTAGATAGCTTTAAAATTAATAACTCAAGAAAAATAAGTCCCCGGCAACGGTGCCAAAAACTTGACCGGTGCAATCACACGCGTATAACGCAAGCGCACGTATCGTTCAAGTAGTATAAAAAATATCGATCCCACGAGGACTTAATTCCTATTGTTGTTGTTAATTATTGATACTATTTATTTACAGGTATCTAATTATAGGGAGAAGAGAATGATTGCTTTTGGTTGGTTGAATGTGGATTTGATAAATAAAATACTTAAAGACACAAAAGAAAATACTAAGGAAAATAATAAAAGACACAAAGATCTAGGGTTGTGACTCCACACAATATTATTCTAAAGATGAATTGATTCTCTTATATATGTGTAATAAATTAGTTTGTTAACCTGAACACAAAAATATGCAAAAGCCTCTGTCGATGGTCAGATGAAAATACCCAGTATAACCCAATTGAACCATATGTCTATGTCAACCAAATTACCTGAATTCATTAAGATTAAGTTCCAATTATGGCTACCCCCGCCCGACAGGTATATGTCTATCATATAAGGAAATCTATTAAAGGGTTATCTATCCTTAAGAAAGATTGTGGGCTATTGAATCTAAGGCTGAAACCTAAAACCCCTTTGTCAAGTTCATTTTAAGTTTACCAAATCAATCTTATTGGTGATCAGACAAGAAGAAGCATTAAGCTTAAGACTCAATAAACAAACTAAAGAATTACCCAATATATAATTAAATCAATTATTAAGCCTATTAATATTGTGTTTCATCACTTCCCTAGAATAAAAATAAAATACTGGGGTTAGAGGATCCATATTTAATATTTCATATCTAGGAATCTCACTTATTATAATATATAAATTATTTTTTTGTTATGCTTTCTCAGGAATTAATAATGTTAAACATTTAAAACCAGTCATATAAGCGGTGATCCATTTAGTCCAACTACATCAGCCATATAGGCGGTAATTATCTGTCACATAAAGACCAGCCATATAGGCGGTAAAGTAATTTATATTTAGACTGACCATATAGGCGGTAATAAAGTCTGCCATTAATTAATCCAGTTAAATTATAATTAAGTGAGATTAACCTATATAATTATATTAAATGTTTCACCTTTTACCCCAGTGAAATTTTAACTACAAAATATAAAAGTAAATAAATAAAATGATGTAATAAAAACTAAAAATAAAAATACATAATTTAAATATTATTAATAATTTACAAAAATAGATGCTATCCTATAAAATTAGGGAAAAATCCCAAGGAAAGCACACCAAATGAGGTGCAGAAAGCTTCAATTTATAGGCATCAGAACTGCCTCGCGTCGCGACGCCAAATTCCTTCTTGCGTCGCGACGCGAGGCCACGTTGACTTGGTCAAACGCGCGTTGATCTGTTGACTTGCTGACATGGCACGCGGAATCTGTCGGCCCAATGGAATTTCGACACGTGGCACGCGGTATGATCGGTCCACTGAGATGCTGACACATGGCGGGCGTTAATTGGATGTTGATGACGTGGCGACATGTGGCACGGTGACTCGGTTGGATGCTGACGTGGACGACACATGGCGGCCACTTGGATGACACGTAGGTGACACGTGGCTGACACGTGGCACGCGGCTGATGCGGTCGAATGAGAAGCTGACACGTGGCACGCGTATTGTCGGCAGCATGTGATGATGACACGTGTCCCGGCGTATTTTAGCAAGATCTGTTCTGATGATGACACGTGGCACGGCGCATGTTAGCAAGTCTAATTTCTCAGATTTTGACACGTGTCCCTGGCGCAGGTTAGCAGAATGTGGCGCACGTTAGACGTCGCGACGCGGGAAGCGCGTCGCGATGCGCAAAATTACCAAAATGTCATTTTGCGTCATTTTTCACTGTTTTGGCCCCAAATTGCTTCCAATGCTTACCAAACTTTATTTATCTGCAAAATAACAATAAAACACATCAAAATGTTCACAAAACCCGAGAAACTATACAGAATATTAGGTCAAATGAGTGGGAAATAGTGATATAATTACCACTCATCAAGCACCATTTGTCTTTTATACACATATTCGATCTAATTACGATTAGATATCTAATTTAGATTAGATTGAAACTAAATCTGATTTAGTGATACGTGTATAATAGACAAAGACCCTAGGATTTACAACGTAGAGCGCAGTTACAACGTAGTTTGTAATTGACAATGTGGAGCGTCACTATAAGTTGTATATCCTTAAATAAAGTTACTGGTCAAGATTTACTAACACGGGTCGGTTAGAAAAATTCGCTGAGACCAGTAGATGTCGTATATCGTGACTTGGTCCGATGGTTTATCAAAATGAACAATGAGTCTTGGGAGACTCGTATAGACATGTAGGTGTTTATTTGACAAACACTGAACGACTCACTGAAGATTTCCTAATAGATGGTACACCAACGTCAATAGAAATCTTCTCGACTTGAGCGAGCATAATGGTCCTTCGACTTGAGATACCACTGTGGATATATGAGTTATCCTTCACACTTTGATGGCAGTCACGTCACCGATCTATTTAGATCAGACCTCCATCTGTTCGTTGGGTGTGGACTGATGCTCATGATATCCTGTGTGTATCAAGATAGAATCTGTCAGTCCTTTGTACAGGGCATAGGCATCCTACACGTGTTTACGATCTAGTAAATCCATGGCCGTGGTATAACTTTGGAAATCAGCTCCGAGTGTTATTTAGAGATCGTAAATTTAAAAGTCGATTATATTATACCATACGGATTTGACGTTCTTATCTATATCACAGGTATAATATAGATAGCATGTGACAGAGGGATTATACGTATGCAATTACCTCGACTTGCATAATTTAGCGAGATTATATGTGGTCGTCATAATTCATGAGTGGGTGAATCTTGGACACGAAATTGGATTTCGTGACGGATAAACCTAAACTTAGAGAGTCTCACAATATGAAGTGTACTCTTTGAGCACTTGGGCAACACGTTATGAATAATACAGATTATTCATAATACTTCATCGGATTAAGTGAGTTAATTTGAATCATTTAACCGGTTAAACGATAACACATGCATTAAGGGATTTTGGTCATTTAATAATTACAGTGTATTTATATTTGATACATAATTTGATTAGATACACATTAATTATTTGTCAAATGAGACTTTGACACATGCCATAAATATATGTATTTGTTATTTATTTTAAATAAATATATATATATATATAATAATTATATTAATTATTTATTTAGATATTTAAATGTTAAATATTTGAATAATTAAATAATATCCATTTTCATAATTGTTATGATAAATGTTTAATTATTATTGGTGACATGTGGCATGTTTTAATTAAGCTAAATGTGTGCAAATTTGATTTGCTACCAAAAAAGCTTAATGTTATTTAATTGGATTAAATTTTAAAAATGACCAAAATGGCCCTCCAAAGTCGGCAATGGGCATTTTTAAAGTGAAAATGTTTTTCATTTCCCTTCTAATGGCTTCCATAGCTGAACCAACTTCTCCAAAATAGCTCTCAAATTTCTTTGATGATTCAAGGAAGAAAGTAAAGAGAAAACAAGAAAAAGGCTTAGGAAATTGGAGATTAAAAAGGTAATCTTTAATCTTCTTTAGTTTGGAAATCTAGTTTCTTGTTATTTTTTTGCTAGAATAGTTCTAGAGTTTTCTTTACTTGTCAAAATTGGGGCTTTTGATTTTGGAGGATAGATTTGGAAGTGAAGTGCATGTGTGAAGTTGATTTGGATGGTATTATTGTAATTATTGTCCAATTTGATCATTTGATGATATGTTGCCATTCTAGAGTGTTATGACCACTCTTGTAATGCCTATAATTGTTCTTGGGTGGTTCATTTGTGGTGACTTTGATTGGTGTTAAGATTAATTTGATTATGTTGGAAAATTTGATTTTAAGCATGAAAAATTGATATATTTAGCTTCTGGATTAGATCTGGAAATACTGTTCATTTGGTGATGAAAAATATGTCATATGAATGTATTGGATGTGTTTTTGGTGTTGGAACAATTTCCGGAAATTGTTTCGAAGTTGAAATAAGCGAAAACGGCGAAAAACGGCGTTACCGGGTGACTTTTTAGCCAACCGGGTGACGGCTGTCAAAACAGTGAATTTGTCACTGTTCAGGCAGTCCATGAACTGCCCTAGAACTATTGGGGCAGACCTGGGCAGCCCTCATGTGTATTGGGTAGTCGGTTCGGTCAAAAACACATTTTATGCCATTTTACGGAAAAATGTTTTCGTAAAAGTTTCGCGATGTTTATTAATTATTTATGTCGTTATTTGATATCGATTACATTAGTCATGCTAGATATATGATATATAATCTAATTTTAATATTTGCACATGCATGTAATCTATATGTTTCTTGACTTTTCGGTTCTACGCTAACGAAAACGTAACAAAAATTTAATGGTTAAATTGAGTTGTTTAGAAAATGATTTAGATTAAAATTCTGCATTTGATGTGGAACAATGCTTCCTTGAGGAATATCCCCGCTTAAAATAAGGTTGTAAAGTAACTTGTATTGGATGCATGTTTCTTGGTCCGTCTTGTCAATATGGTTTATGGGTAACTTTCTATGGCTGCATCTGAGATCGTGCCAAAGCAGTGAGAGTGTAGTTGATAGAATTTTATCCATGCTGGTTGTATATTGATACTAGACAAATTTAAGTGAAAGTGGAAATCATGAACATGCCAAAGCTGTCAGGACTACATCGGTAGCTTGAGTTTGTCATTGGCAAGTGAAGCCTTGATACGCCTCCTTGTGAATGTGTCAAAGCTGTCATAACGAGAAACGGTCAGGACCAAAATCAGGAGTCACTGGTGAGTGATTGACAATGAGTTGTCTACCTAATGAATATACGTAGGCCATATCGTGCCAAAGCTGTGAGTCGAAATATATTCATGGGATCCGACTCTCACTATGGAATTCGATTTAATTATTGAATTCTCATTCTCCGTTGGGGATTACGGTATTACGTAAAGTAGTGGAAGACACTGCTGGGTTAAAAATCCATAACTAAAGCAGTGTGTAATTTTATGGAATTTGTTGCTTTTGTTTTCCTTTATTCTATATTATTTATAGAATTATACTTCTAATCCACTGCATAGCATATTACTTGAATATATTTTCTGACTTTACTTATGGTTGCGTATTTCTAGAATATGTTCTATAATGACAGTAGATTTAGATATTGTTAGATTAGTTCAAACCATCGGGAACTGTTGTTCCGGTTTTCTTGAAAAATCAAGATGGTTAGTGACTTAGTTACTAAGTCACGATTAGTATTCTAAATAGATATCTGTTTTGGATAGAGTTATCTAGTAAGAATAGTTTCTTATGCAGTAAGAATTGACTTGAATTAGTTCATGTCTCGAGATTCTTGACTGGCATTAGGAAAATCCCATTAGTATTTGTTTATCTTATAATGGTGTTTCTTGGCTTTAGTGATTTTTAGAAGTCACATGTCTGACACAATTTGCTAATCAATCATTTGTAATTGTTTTGAATAATTGAACGCAAATTAATAAAGCTCAATAAAGGAGATATGTATAGTTGTGTATAGAGAATATTGATTCTTACAATACGACAACTATAGGTATTCGATACTAGATCTCTCGTCTAGTTAATTAAAATAATGTTTAATGATTGTTTTGATATTTGATATCAGAACTTGTGACTATTGGATAGTTACTTGTTCTTTATAAATAGTTATTACATATTTTAATATGACTAGTAGTGTCATTAATGAAAAGATCAACATTAAGAAAATGTTCGGTTAACTAAATAACTTAGAACAGTGTTTTATGAGATTTTATCACATAAGCATAAAATGCTTATCTGTATGGTAAAGGATGACCTGATACGAGATCACACCATATATCCTTATCCATTTAATGAATATTGTATTCAAGATGTGATTAAATCTCATTTAATTAATGAATTGTCATGACTTAATTGTGTGTTTCTAAAAGAATATATATTAAACGTCTTGAATGGTTCGAGAACTTTCAATATGTTTCTGATGAAATGCGGATAGAATATTTTGACTGGTTCAAAGATATTCTATTTGAAGTGTTGAAAACTATATCTTTAAAATTCATAGTGAATCTTTGAATTGTTCAAAAATATTTGATATGATCAAACATATGAATTTAAGGCAATTAGTTCTAAAGTTATTTAATGAATTTGATTCTTACTCAAAATGATTCTTCTATGATTCCATCGTGATGGAATTGGTCAGTGGGAGAAATCGAATCTCATATGATATGATTCGTTTGATATTGGGTGTTACCGAATTAATTTCAATACTCTTGGGGTTATGCTCCAGTAACACTAATTCATCTCTTTAATTAAGGTTTCATATGTTCCTACAGTTATATATATGATATGTATAGTAGAAAATTCGAATCTTGAAAAGTTTGAGATTTGAAACTTTCTTTTATATAATTATTATATAATTGAAAGTACTTGCGCCTCGGAGGTACAAGTAAGGTTTATGATTTATTCTATTTAATAGAATATTATATTTTATTTGATAGAATATCTTTTCTACGATCCCGAGTAATAAAATTATTTTATTACTTGGTGTGTAACATTAGATGTTGACGATTGTAGAAAAGACTTGACTTAGTGAAGTCAAATGTAAGAATGATAAATTATAAGTGGAACCACACAATTAATAAGATGAAAATACCCTTAGACATCTTCCGTATAAGTTCAATAAGATGTTAGAATCATTTACAAAGTATTTGATACTTAATGATTCTGTTGTTTTCTTATCGAATAAAAATATCCTAAAACTTATAGTGGGAGCGATATTTGATATCGATTTCAGAAATTACCATTGAACTATAGATCTAAGGTTGTTCATAGCTTATTATGATCAAGTTTTGAACTCGATTAAGCTTTCGTTATGAATAGTTCATAAAATGTGCAAATTATTTGTGCATCAAAAGTTAAGTGAGCTTGATAAAGGTTTGACTTTTATAGTATGACAATCAGAAACGTTATATTCAGTGATCTATCGTAGATTCTGAGAAAACTTGCCTCAAGTCGCACTAATTGAACAATTAAAGATTTTTTGGTTAATGTTGATATTAAACAATGTATTTTGGCTAAAGAATGCAAAGTGGCATTCCTGAATGTTTTCTTCGAATGAGAAATCCGTTGTGATTTCTTTGTTTGAAGAGTTCATTCTAGAATGGCCCTAGAGTTTGTATTCTGCTAAGATCACAGTTTGATATACTAGCTTATCGAGCCTATTGTAGACTCAGATAAGTTTTCTGAAAATCTGTGTTCTCTAATTTTGATACAGTCAGATTGTCTGATTTTATCAAAACATAGAGAATGCATATATGTTAGTAGGTTCAGTGGGAGCGTACAAATTTCTTTCTAAGGTTATATTGTTGGAAAATACTAAGGTCCCAAGGATTAATAAACAAGCATGAACATGTGTGAATACAATCGAGAAAGTCGCGGAATACTCACATCGAGCGGTTGAGCGACACGGCAACGAACAAAAATTCTTCACTGCCCTCTTTACTGCTCACGGCAGTGAGCAGCAACACCTCACTGGTTTCGGCCATTTGAATCATCTTCGTCAAGCTCCAAGCTTCATCAAACGATTCCCGGCTCATGGGTGGACTTCCCTATCACCTTCGCATGTCTCTCGGAGTGCTAGCTCTCTTGATTTTTGCCACAAAAAATAAGCACTTGCTTCCCATTTTCTTCAAGAGTCACGGCAGTTCACTGCCAACCAGAAGAAAAATATCCCCTATTGGGCGAGAGAGAGAAGAATTGGTTCCCAATTCGTGAGAGAAGAGAGAGAGAAGGAAGTTGTGTATGTTAGCTTATTTAATTTCCAAAATCAAATAATAAACATATACCAAAATTGTGTAAAAGCTTTCTAAAAGTCAACTTACAAATTTTGGCTCCAAAAGCATTAAATGATTTCTATCAACTCTCATCAAATCACATCAATCAATCAATCAATGGTCACATCACTCAAAGTGACATGATTTGACGCTTGATGTGACGCTAGATGCGACTAGCGATTTGACGCTTGATTTGACTAGCGTGCCGCACTCGAATTTGAAATACGAATACGCTCGCAAATAATCTCGGGCTCGGGTTCGCTAATTCCAAATTAACGAATTTTCCGTTGCGACGCAATTAAGTGATTACGCCTAGCGAAGTCACTATTCACGTCGATAACGAATTAATTCTAAATTAATTCGTTCGCCCGAATTAAAATCTAATTTTAATTCCGCGTCGAAATCCAATTTCGTTTAATATATCAAATATATTAATTTGCCGATTAATTTCAAATTAATCGTTATCTCTCTTCAATTGATATTTTATCCCAGATAAAATATCTCCGCAATTAATCCCAGATTAATTTTCTCTCTCATCATTAATTAATCCCAGATTAATAAAAGTGCGAGTCATACGTCATCGGTGAATCTTTGGGAAGCGACCCATGAGATCCCCGGATATGTTGGCAGTAAATTCGGTCGTCGGACTATCCGAACACGTGAGTACCTCGTACTACGTTTGTACCGATTTACAAGATAATGTTGGCTTCTAGCAAAGCACCATGCCTACCCAATTCTCCGGAAATATCCTTGCAGGAATAAAGGATCTATATCAGGCGTAGTATATGTAGTATTGCGTATTTCTGTCCAGTATCAGATGATCACATGCAACGCCTGGGGGCTGGTACAGTGTCTGCCCCGTACGAAGCATATATCGGATTTCGAGCAACTAGTCTCTTTAAAATCGGATAATCATGACCAAGTCATATTATCCCGACGGTTGCAACTTTTTTAGAGAATCTTGATTGTCGCAAGTATTAGCGGTGCAAGTCTCAGGTTAAGACCAAATACACCTACCCTGATTTCGGACTTCCAAAGACACATAGTCATACTACCAATGGAATTCCGATGGGGTCTTATCCAGAGCGAAGCTGTTTCCCGTACCATCGGTAAAACACAACCTCCTATTACACTTGCATGAGTATCCTATACCCAAATATATGAGAACTATGTCGTCGTACCCTCACGACGCGCACAAGTGTAATACTAGTCTTTTACGCATTCATCGATGTCCAATCTCGATAATGCTCTGACTATGGATGTTTAATGATTTATCCTTCGTGGACTGATACGGTCTCATATCATTCTCAGTCCAGGAACAAATCATAGGGACCTCCTATCATTTATATATATAGGTGATCTAATTACAAATGATAAGAGTGCAATCTCTCTTGTCACATAGTTGATTTGTACAACAATACCATGATCTGTACAAATAGTGACGCTATGGGTCATAATTATCCAACAATCTCCCACTTGGCCTATAGCCAGTCACTCGAGTGTCTTACACTCGAACTATGTACGGTTGGCTCAAATTGATGAGGAATGCTTTCGTCAGCGGATTTGTATGATTATCGTCTGATGCGATTTATTCAATCATCACATCGCCACGATGTATGATTCGAACGAATCAGATGAATATCGAAGTATGTATCCGGATCGTTGATGAGACCATTAATTTTTTTAGCCTGCGCTGACGCCTAGCTCAGCTGCTAACCGAATTATATCTAATCTAATTAGATTTGTTATCGACCCAAATGGCTTCTATTGCTGCCTCAGCTGCAGCAATAACCCGTATTTGTTTTTTATTCGGTAACAGTATCTTGCTTGGAAGATTTCCAGCTCACTGTATCGTTATTCAAACTGTATAGTACCGTTTGTGACTTTTAGTCGTCTTTATCGGTTTAGGAAACTTGCTACAGTGATCCCAGACACTTCAAGTTCTCGTTCCCCACAGATTAAGACAGCATCCTTAGTTCTCTAAGATACTAACAGATGTTCTTAACATCAATCCAGTAACTATCACTCGGATTGGCCTGTTTGTGAATCCATATGCTCAAAGCGTATGAGACACCAGGTCGCGTACATTTTTTTAATGTATGAATTCTCGGAGAGTTTTCTTGAAGGCCAAGCTTTCACCGATTGTTTTTATAGGAATATCATTTCCAAGAAATGACACATTATCATTATTTATAGGACAGCCAATGTCAGTGCGCTCCCACTAACCCTCTTATATACACAAGAATTATTTCCGTTTTGAAATAAATCATATACCATTATGATTACATCAAAATGATAATTTCAAGAACCTAATGCTTGCTTCAATCCAAACATGGATCGAATAACCTGCAAACTTCGTTTGCTTGTTATGGTATGACAAAACCGACAGGATGTTGTAAACATCATCCAAAAGGTTTCCTTTTCAGGAAAGCGATTTTCCCATTCAGCTGACATATTTCATAAATGAAACATGCAGCTTTAGCAAGCATTATCCAAATGGATTTACCGTGGCAACAGGTAAAAGGTTAAATCGTAATCAACACAATGTTGATAACGATACCTTTCCGCTAAAAGCCTAGCTTTATACGTTTGGTATGTTGTTATCCATGTATGTCTTCCTAGAAGACTTATATAGTACCAATAGGCACAATGCCTTGTGGTACAACAACTAGTGTCCAAACATAGTTGATATACATGGAATCCATTTCGGATTCATGACACTTTGCCATGATAATGAGTCGATACCTTGTATCACTTCCTCATACGTAGTCAGTTGGTATACCTCAAAAAGATAGACATCTTTATGAGGTGAGATAAGAAACCCATACCCCAGGTTGTTTTCTAACTCTCTTCGACATACGCGGTTCTTGTGTATTCGAAGATTAATGAAATAGTTACATCCTTGATGAATTATTTGTGTTCCATTAAGGATTCGGTGCCTGGAACAATATCATTCTGATTTTCATCGAGTTATACTATCCTCCCACTTACCACTGTATATCGGTATTCCTCAAAGGAAAACCGCATGGTGAGCAACAATTACATTGTTCTCATGTGAGTTGTATAAGTACAATACTTATGGTATCCCTAGGATAACCTACAATTGGCACTTATCCAATTTGGGTTCTAGTTTGGTATCATCCAAACATATGCCAAGCATACCCAAATTATCAGGAATGTGAAACCCGGTTTCTTTCCCGTTCATATCTAATATGATGTCTGTCAAACAGATTTTAATGGAACCTTATTCTAAATAAGTTCTTGCACTGTTTGTACTTATTCGTTGAAGGAAATGGTAGCTCAGAGCGACTCATAATTAGCTTTATCATGTCCAACAAAATTCGGTTTATCCGTTCGGACACACCGTCAAACTGACGTGTTCCGGGAGGAGTCCTCATTGAAAGAATACTATAATCTTTCAAGTATATTAGAAACTTATTGCTTAAGTATTTTCCATTACGGTCTTACCGTGACAGTTTAATATTATAGCCGATCTGTTTGTCTATTTCGTGTCGAAACTTAAAAGTTTCTGATTTGTGTTCTTCAAAAGAAACACATAACCATAACGCGATGCCACATCCGTAAAGGTCACGAAATATTAATATCCACATCTAGCCTTGCTAGACATGGGCCCACTTGCTTCACTATGAACTAAGGCTTACAGATCGGTGGCACTTACACTTTTACCAAGTAAATAGTGTTTTAAGCACTTTACCCAATAAACTATTTTCGTAGACTTTATTTTAATGGGGTCAAATCAGTCCTAGTACCCACTCTTCAAAAGTACAGATTTACGAGTCTTGTTTAATTGTGTCCCAGACAACAATGCCACAATATGTTTCATCTGATCAAATCAGTTTGAGCTATTTGTTTGTCATGTTTCATACTTTTGAGATTTATTTATATTCAAAATATAAATTCTGTTATTCACATCTAATGTGTTTATCTTAATATCATCTTTATATAATAAAACACTTTAGTGTTCTAAAATATAAAGGTTCACCCGCAGCGGGTCAAACACTAATATAGAGATAATGTATCTAGTCAAACTAGTTACATTATAACAGTTCCTAATTTAAGTACACACCCAAAGGTAGTTCCTAAACTTAGGTATCTACGGTTGAAATAGTGACTTTCGTCCCGTTTCCAATTCGCAGATAAATCTCAACTGGAGTGAGTATCCTGCTCACAGCAGATTCTGAACATCAATATGTATATATATCACACTAAGTATCTAAAATCCAATTTTAATACTAGTAGTGAACATAATGTTGACAAACATATTTGAAGTCGGAGCCTTGCTCGTCTTCTATTCCTTCATGTCTGCTTTGTCCAAACGGCAGTCACGCTTCTGCGATCCCGTTTGCCACAATTTAGGCAGACATTTTGGGATATGTCTTTTATCTTTCTAAAAGATTATAATGATTTTGCCTTTGCCCTTTTCATATTCCAGAAGCCTTTGGCCAAGGTTTGGCCATCTAGAATATCGAAGTAAGGTGCGTCTTGCGCTACTTGCCTTATTGCAAACTTTGACTTTATCTCATTGAGAATAGTCATTAACTCTCCAAGAGTTATTTATTGCAATTTAGTACTTCTAAAATCTAAGCATAGATTTATGAAGATCCTTCAATTTCATTATCATACATTAAGGATCTAATCCTTTGTTCTGACAAAGAAATTAAGGAGTCTACTGCGACAAGCTTAATGGATTAAGCACTTAAGTTATCATCACATGATCTTCCAAAGATTATGCTCTACTGTTTGCTTAACTCCGGGCTTAGGCCTAATATGTTATTTTATCAAATAAAATAACTTATTAGTTTCCAGGACCATCTTGAAATTTTATTCCAAATTTGAAAATTAAACCATTTAAACACATTTTCCCTAGGATTATGTTTTAAATGTCAATCTTTCAATTTCTATCTTGATTCTAATAGTTCAACTATTTAATCAACGATTTCGGTACTATATATTATAATGATTACAATAGTCCAACTATTTAATCAACTATAATTTAATAGATTAAAATCAATTATATTGATTACTATAATCCAATTATAAAATCAACTATAAATGAATAGTTTGAATTTAGTCCAACTATTTATTAAAAAACAACATTTAAATATTATTCCAACTAACATTTAATTAATATGACGAATGATATTTGAATGAGCGCGTATGGCAAGTAATTAAACGAATATTGCAAATTCAATTCTTGTCTCCCACTATTTTTCGGCGAGCCTCTAACCCTCTGTCGAGTACTCGGGAAACCGTGTTTCCTAGTGGGCTAGGATCTCGTTAAATATCACACAATCTTGACTTTGGCCAACAAATTGTATGATAATTAACTAGGTAGATCTCAAAAATCAATTGGATCCAATCCAATTCCTAGATCCAGTAGAGGGACATCCAAGTCCGAAACATATATCTTATATATGCCAATACATCCAATGTATTACCTAACCTTTTTACTCTGAACCAACTAAGCATTGGCTTTGGCACAACAAACTTAGTGATCCCAGTTAAGCGTGACCCATTGACCATGGAAAGCTTCATAATCAATGTCGATGGACAAGAAGTGGTCTTGACTTTGGCCAACAAACGACAACTTGGACAAGACACCGATATGGAACAAAGCTCTCGTGATTCAAACACATCCTCGACGGACAAAGGCCTTGACTTTGGCCAACACATCCTTGAGTGAGAATCATTCAATGGAAGGAAAAACGCTTAATATTTTGCGAGGGTTTTTCGAGTGCAAATTGGCAACCAATTTATTATCTTTGTTAAGGTCCCATCATCATACACCCTTAAACATGCATTCTAAATACATAATAAAGCGCGTATAAATAAAGTAATAATGATATGCGGATGGATACTTTACATATTGATCCTAGATCAAATCTCTCCCTTTCTCTCTCCCGCTAGCACAAATATTTCTTCTACTCGTTACACTACACTTCTAAAGAAACCTCATTTACATTGAGGGGAATAGGTGAGAAGCGAATACAAAGAATAAGGAGGTAATAAGGCTGGACACGTAGGTCCAATTAATAAATCAAATTTATTACAACAATTTCTAAAATTGTCCCACCCATCTAATATCCATCTGATATACATTATTCATGCATCGCAACCATGTATTCACACAAGCATGTTATCAATAAATCTAATCAAATTAATTAATCTGATAATTAGTGATCATCCAATGTTCAAACAACGATTTGATTTTGCTCGAGTCAAACTTGTTTTGCGAATAAGTACTTAAAGTACGAATTCTCGAATTAAATTAAACTACATAATTAAATCCAATTCAATTTGTATTTAATTCTAATTCGCTATTTAATTCCAAATTAAATACTACACTTTATTAATAAACCTTTTACGACTTAAATTCCAAATTTAATCGTTACGGGTCTCAAAGCCCGATTAATGTCCAACATTAATTTAATTAAAGTCCAATGGTCTTTTAATTAATTTCTTAAGTCGTGGACTTTTGGTCAACTCGGGTCAAACCGAATAACCAAAATCCAATCCGGGAGTTACTGTAGGCATTGCATTTTCGCATGTGTAACCCGATGATGAGTCTCATTTGGAGGCACTACCTTTTGAGTCATGAAAGCCGCGAGAAACGGATATCGGAAGGGGGAATTCAGAATAAATAAGCTCACTGTCTTCGTTGGTGCTGCGTTCGTTACTTCGTTCGAACCTTGTGCAGATTGCGGACGTTAGTGCCGCGTGCTATGAGGCGTTCGAACGGAGCCGGTAATTCTGGTTTTGCTGCTAGCCTCACGCCCAGCCCATTTAGCCCCCAAAAGCCCATAAAACACATCCCAAATTAAGTAATTAAATATTAATTAAATATTAAACACTAAATATTAAACATTTAAATCATTTACCAATTAAATAAAACATAAAATAAAATCATGCCTAATATGAATGAATCAAATATATTATATACTAAAACTAAAAATAAGATTTGCCTAATTAAAATCAATCTTAACCAATTAAAGCCAATCACATATTTGACTTCCTAATCTAACAAATTAAATGCCTAATCCTAACCAATCAAATATATTGTATTCCTAATCTAGCCAAGACATGTCCCCCAATCAAATCCATTGCTTTCCTTACCTAGCACTAAATCATATCCTAATTTAATGCACAAATCTCTTACTTGTGACACAAGGCCAAACCCTACCTCTCCTCTATATAAACATGACTAAACCAAGGCCATCCCCTCTCTGGAATCTCTCTAGCTTATACACACAATTCACACAAGATCATAGCAAGAAATCCTAGACATCACAAGCAAATCACACCAAAACAATCCCTCTCTTCCATAGCC
>SKCR01023070.1:0-20414 GCA_019454045.1 Zanthoxylum bungeanum | reverse complement strand
TGCTCATGTTGACTGACGGTCTCTTGACGAGTCTCTCTGGTTTCCTAACCCAACGGGAATCTATGATGGCTTTTAAGACACAAAAGGGTTAACATGATGCGTGTATGCATGAAATGCGTGAGATGCGTGTGATGCGGAAAATACATATATAAGTTGGCCTATCGTCATATTGAAGCATTCAATCACATCATTGCGCGGTGCAAACTTGTCCCAGTTGAAAAGGCCCAACAAGTTTATACTTTTGCGATAACATGGCTAAACGACTTCAAATAATAAGAGGCCTAAACACAAAATGGCCTATCGGCATTTTAGAAGCTTTTGGCCCAATTGTCAAAGGACATGAACTTGTCCCAGTTTAAATAGCCCAACAAGTTCATATTTCTTGACAAGAGGTTCAATGGAATCCAAATGATGATGGTCCTAAACACAAGCATAAATAAATAATTTCTAAGGGTCATACAATTAAGGTTCACATGTAGGTTTCGTGAGTGTAAACAAAGGCTCTCGCTGACAAAGGATTGTTCACGACTAGGACTCCCCACTCAAGGGTTCAAACGACCAAGTGAACACACCTTTTTTATACCTTACGGTACGTGCCAACAAGTTATGGTATGTGACTAAATGTCAAATGAATTTCCCGTTGTAGATTCCCCAGATGGAGGGTGGAGCGAGGCTCTCTTAAGTACCCAAGCCCCTTAGGCTCTTTTTGCTTGGTGACAGGAATAAACAACGAGTCCTCCAAATTAGTCTATCACAATAAGCTACGGGTGAATGATTATCTAGGTCCCTTCACAGCTTTTCCTTATAGAAAGGTAGTGAGTGATGGAAGACACCAAACTATCACCTAGCCTTAATAATGCCTTTGATTAAACTCCTTAAACCCACAATAGACATGATTAATTACAACACAAATCACAAACATTACAAGACATTATTTCGGGGCAGATTCTCTATCCCAGTGGAGTCGCCAGACTGTAGGACACAGAAATAGACGACGTTGTTCCGGGCTCGCGGCCCGATTTGGAGTACGGAGTAGCCCACGAGGGACTAAATCAGAGAATAAAATGGAGTCGCCACCCGGTGTGAACCGGGAAAATGATTTAAGGCCGCACTCACCCCTCGCAAGGGAAGACCTCAAACCGTTGGGTTCAGAATGGTCCCTTACTTATGCCACTTGTAATGAGCGGATTTGTGCAATAATTTAACCAAGCCTACACAACATACATGTCCAAGAATAACCTAAATCTAGTTCGCATTCATAAAAATAAATCCTATGTCTAAGTCATCATGCTTTGAAAGTAATTATCACAACGGAAAACATACGATATCACACAATGAGCATGTTGAATCTTCAAATACAAATAATAAATAACATCCTAAACATAAACGCAATTTAAATTCCTATTGTGAAAGAAAATAACAAAATCATGCATAAAAATAAATAACACACTAAACTAAATCATGCTTAAGAAATAGATAACATACTAATGACTTAAATAAATAACATGCTAACGACTAATCATGCTCAAACCCAAGATTGGATGAAACGAAACATGTGTGAGTCTCAAGGGTACGTGGCATTGTATCCCGAGTGCAAACCGCAATACCGTCCATTCGGATTCGGCTACGGAATTTACGTATGGGTTTCCATCCGATATACCACAAGAGAGGACACACATTTCCTTCATCCGGAAATCACATCATGCACCAATCCACAATACTCATGCGAAATAAAACAATAAAATAACTAAATAAAGGATAATAAACAAAAGGGGTGCCCTCAGGTCTAACCAATTTTAGTCGCTTTCCGGGAGTGCGTTTCACGGTGCCAGAAGGGTTATCGTTTCCACTATTTTCACTGGTCTGTTGTTTCCGCTGTTTCCACCGGTTCACTATTTCCGCTGTTTTGTCTATTTTCACTTGCGGTTTTCACTCGCTGTTTTCTCTGATTCACTCGCTATTTTCGCTGGTTGTTTTCTCTGTTTTTACTGCAGTTTCAGTCTATTTTCGGGCCGATTTTGGGACAACTTTTGGGCAGTTTACTGTCTTGATTTTGGCTACTTTGGTCGCTGTTTTGAGGTGTGTTTGAACTGGTTTCATGGACTGTTTTGGTGCGGTTTCTTGGGTCAGTTTTCGGGGCTGGGTTGTGGTACTTTAAGGGTGTAATTTGAGGCTAATGAATGGCAGTTTGTACGTGTGCATGAGGGAGCTTTGAAGGCTTAGTGGAGAGGCAGATTGCGTGAGGGTTACGGCGTGCATGAAGGGGAGTTAAAGGCAGTTAGCTTGGCTTTGTTCAGTGGGGTGGGGGCAGTTGTCGTGGTGTATTCAGTGGGTGAGATGCATGGCTTATAGGGCTGTATTGTACGTGGATTATGAGTGGCTGCTGGAAGGGCTTTGTGCGTGAGCTGCAGGGGCTGCTGTAAGGGCTTTGTGCATGAGCTGCAGGGGCTGCTAGAAGGGCTTTGTGCATGAAGTAGGCAGGGTAGTCTGCTCACTGGTCTCACGTTGATGTTGCTCGGATTGGTGGCTGATTGGTGCGTGCATGCGTGAATGGTCTGCTGTTGAGAGGGGTGCTGAGTTTGTGAGTGTGATTCACGTGTAAGGCTGCATGGTTTTGGTCAGTTTGATGAGAGGGTTTCCGTGTTTATGAAAGGGCTGGGCGAGTGTGAGAGGCGTGGCTAGTGGGGGCTGTTTACCGAGAGAGAATGTGATGATGAGGTGTGAGGGCTGTTGTGACTGTATGCGTGAATGAGCTCGGTCAGGGGGCTTGCATGAGGAAGATCTTGGAGGTCAGAGGTTAGTGTTAGGGTTTGTTTGTGTCATTTTTTTTGTGAGTTGCGAGAAGAATATGAGGGCAATTGAGGTATGATCTATGCGTGCAGGGATGCTGTTGATGAGTTTAAGGGTACGTGATGGCTTGTTTGTGAACCGTGGTTAAGGGCGTGAGGTGCTGTTGAAGGGAAGTGCAAGGGCTGTTTTACGTGCATGTGTATTTGAGAGTAGTTATAAGGGTGGCTTTGTTGTTCAACTATAGGGTTGTATGAAGGCAGTTTGGCACGCTGAAGGTGCTAGGTTTAGAGCTAAGAGCGTGATGGAGTGTGTTGATGATCGCCCTCCCCCTGTGCGTGAGTGTCATAGGGTTTATATGGCTTCATCTGGAGTGAGAGAGAGAGGCACGACATGGGTGCTTATGGGTCTGCATGGGGCGTGAATAGTGGTTATGGATGGTATGGGTGTTGCATGGAGGGTTATGGGTATTTATGGAGGATGCATGGGTGGTTTGTGGATTTTGTGTTTGTTAAGTGTAGTGCATGGATTCTATTTGTTGTTTTGTGCTTGTTTGGTTTGTGAAGGAATGGTTTGTGAAGATGATTCACGTGGGAGTTGTGGTGGTGGATTGGGTTTTGTCATGGGTAGTGGTTGCATGAGTGATAGGAATGGGCGGTTTGGATTTTGTGCTTGATGGTTGGTTTTTGGTTCGTTTAGTTTCGTTGGTTTGTGTTTGGGAGGGAATTGTTTTGGAGAGAGTGGTTTTTGGGTATTTGGGTAGGAATTGTGAGATATGGGCTTGGGTCGAGGATAATTTTAAAACTGAGACCGAACGAGCGAACCCGAAGCTTGAACGAGCGAACCAAATCCAGCAAAAAATATCAATTCTCTACCCTTCCCTTCCGATGACCGCTTTCCGCGACTTCCGCAACTAAAAAGGTAGTGCCTCCATTCGAGGCTCATCATCGGTACTTACATGCAAAAATGCAGTGCCTACAATATGTTTGGAAGATACCAAACTAGAACCCAAATTGGATAAGTGTCAATTGTAGGTTATCCTAGGGATACCATAAGTATATTACTTATACAACTCACAAGAGAACAATGTAATTGTTGCTCGCCATGCGGTTTTCCTAAGAGGAATACCGATATGCAGTGGTAAGTGGGAGGTAGGGGTGAGCAAAACAAGTTTCGGTTCCGGTTCCGCATGGAACCGGAACCTACCCTAAAAAAATCGGTTCCTAACTAAGTGGAACCGGAACCTACCCAATTAAATAGGGTACCCTGTTATTCGGTTCCAATTCGGTTCCGGTCCGGTTCTGAATTACCCTATTTTATTGAGAAGCTTGAATTGTGTTGGACAAAATTACGTGGTCCACGTTTCCAGGTTTCATTTATGGCTTGCCCTGTGCTTTTTTTTATGTGCTTCATAATTCTCTGTAGTTTGATAATGCTTTGCTGCGGCAGCAGCATCACTGCATCAGTAGTTGCCTTGGAATTTTGCTTTATGGTTTGTAAAGTCAGAAATTGGTTTAAGGGTTCTGAAAAATTTCTTTTGCTTAAAATACTGATAGACTGAAAAAAAAAAGTTTACCATATCAAGAAGTTTTAACACAAAAAAAGCATGAGAATGCAACAACACTAACTCTAATATCTTGTGACTTATGTCATACATTCAAATTACTTCCAGTCTTCCACTACAAGGGCGAAGGGCCAAACCAAGTGATAAAAAAAAACTTAAACAGAAGCACAGAATAGTAGGCCAACACAACAAAAATACAATAGGCTGTTGAAGAAGTAAACAGAAACTTAAACAATCAATTAAGGGACCCCTGTGAACAGCAGAACACAGAATAGTAGGCCAGCCGAACAGCAACAGAAAACAGGAGCAAAAAGCCAAAAACATCTTCCATGAGATGAAACTGCAGACAGTAGAAACAGCAAAATATTAAAATAAATCAGAAAAAATGCCAAACAACAGAAACAAAAATACAGAAATGAGAAATTACAACAGTTAAAGAAATGACTCACTCATAAAACTTCATCATCTGTATCAGCATTGAATTCACTATCAACAATATCATTATCATCTACAATCGTCAGCCCACTTGCTTCTGTATAAATATTAAATACTAGCTTAGTTAGTGTATGAATATAATTAAAAGTACATAAACATAAAACATAATGTCTTACCTGCATCATATTTTTCTGCATCTTCCATTAGTTCCTCAATATTTATTGGTGTTGGCGCACTCCTTAACCAATCTTGAGTACATATCAATGATTGAACAACTTTTGGAGTTAAACAACTTCGAAATGGATCAAGAACACGACCAGATGTACTGAAAGCTGACTCTGAAGCCACAGTGGAAACGGGAATCGCCAACACATCTCTTGCTATTTGAGAAAGAATCTTGTACTTGAATCTATTACTCTTCCACCAACCTAAGATATCAAGATCTTTCCCACCATCTTCACAAGCTTCTTCAAAGTATTTTTCTAACTCAGATTTAGGCTCCACATCTTGTTCATCTCTTATAAACCTCATCAATTCATCTTGAATATATATGTCATCGTTATTACCACAACCAGACTCTTCCATCATACTTGAGGTTTGAGATAAACGACTTGTACTTGCTTCATAACTTCTATTGTTACTACCTTTATTATAAAACTCAAACAAACATTGCAAAACACTCTTCAAGTTTTCACATTTTTCCTCAACTATTGTATTATCATTACCAAAAACTCTCTTATAAAAAAACTTAGCCACATACATCTTATATCTAGGATCCAACACAGCAGCTATTAAAACGATAAAGTTTGTCTTATCAACATTTCCATAGTACTTATCAAACTTTTCTTTCATTTTACGACACATACTTTTAACATAAGGATCCGATTCATTTGCCCATTCATTCATGCAAGTAAGGATGGCAACAATATCATGAACATAAGCATTAGATGTGACATACAAAGATCCTGATAATTTTTAGTGACAACATAGAATTTTTTTAAAAATCTTGCCAAAACCTTGGCATTTTGCCAATCTTCCCAAGTGGGAACACCATCATCACTCTCTCAAGTTCCGTCCTATAGGCAACATCTTCATCATCCATCCTATCAAATGCTTTTTGAAATACAAGAGCCGCCTCTAGCATTAAGTAAGTGGAGTTCCACCTAGTTGAAACATCAAGACAAACTTTACAACTACTAGATATTCTTTCTCTCTCAACACACACTTTAAATTGATGGGCTCTAGCCGGAGAACTCCGCACATATCTAACTGCACTACGAATTGGACTAATAGATTGTTTAATTTCCACAAGGCCATCCTTAACAATCAAGTTCAAAATATGAGCAGCACATCTCATATGGAGAAAGTCTCCACCCATAACTAGTTTGGAAGTCTACCCTTCAAATACGTAATTGCGACATCATTAGAACTAGCATTGTCTACTGTAACCGTAGAGATTTTGTCATCAATACCCCATTCTTGAATACATGCTTCTACCATTTTCCCTATATCTTTCCCTTTATGACTAGGTATTTCAAAAAACTCAAAATTCTTTTGTGCAACTTCCAATCATTATCAATAAAATGAGATGTGAGACACAAATAACTTAGAGTTTGTACAGAAGTCCAAATATCTGTCGTCAAAGCTATTCTTGTATTTAAGGATTTTAAGCATTCTCGCAAGCTAGTCTTCTCACTAACATACACTTTCATGCAATATCTAGCAATAGTAAAACGAGAAACAAATTTAAACCGAGGTTGTAAAGCATGCACAAACTCTCTAAAACCATCACGCTCTACTATAATAAAGGGCAACTCATCTTTTATAATGCACCTAGCAAGCATAATCCTACAGTACTCCTGATCAAATTTCCATGTTGTAAGAGTATTAGGTTCATTGTTACCACATGTCTTGCTTGAAAGTTGTTTTTGCTTCTTATCCATATTGTGAGGATAACTAGTGCATTTTTGAAGATGTTTTTTCATTGAAGAGGTACCTGATGTCACTTTGTATGATAAAATTTTACCGCAATAATTGCATTTTGTCTTTTCACATGTCCCAGTTTCTGGATTAGGCAAACGCTCAAAATGATCCCACATATTGGACGCATTTCTGCAAACTCGAGATAACTTTGAAGTAGTGTGACTGCCATCATTAATATCCATTTTTTATAGCTGCGAAAAAAATTACAGCAGGAAGATCATTTAGAAGATCATGTTGTTGCATACAATAGACAATGAAATAAACGGTTTATTACAAAAGATTAATTTATTTGAATTATTAATAAAGGAAAGCATTAACATTCAAGGCAGGTTATGTGAGTTTCCACACTATGTGTGTGCATATACAGTGATGGAGGTTACCATTTGTTTGGGGAAAATCAAGCTAATACCCACACAAACATATTCCAAATGAGATATAGATATCAAATCGAACCTAATAACAGAGCCTGTCATCAAAGTCAATTCGTTTATTTGTATTGATATAGAACATGTTATTAGTATCTAGTACAAAACCTATCATCAAAAATTGAAGGCAGAACCTACCATTGAACACCGATTTTATTTTACACCCAACTTAAAGTCTTTAATTCCATGGAGTTAAAAAGATAATCATGCACATCTTAAATAGGAAAAGCACTAAAAATCCACCTAACCAACCTTTAGAAAAACAACTCCCAAACTCAAAAACAAACAACCATTTTAAACTAACGAAAGAAATTGAAGGCAGAACCTAAAAAAGTCAGCAAAATTAAACAAGAAATGGTAGGCAGACTTTGAATTTCAGAATTTCAAAGAGGTAATTTTACTCATCAAACCCATCCAAGTTCAGATTTTTTCATATAAATTACACTCAAAATACCAAAAGTATACCTTAGTCTTAGTGTGGCCGCGCGCGAAGCAAGGAGCTTCTGAGCGACAAGCAGTATTGACTATTGAGATTCAAATTCGAAGAAATGACTCAAATGAGAACTGACTACTGAGGAGTGAGAACTGAGGAAAAATTCAACCTAAAAAATGTGTGACTGTGATGGCCAAAGGTTGCGGCGATGCAATTGTAAGCAAATGGGTCTTTTAGCCTTTAGGGTTGCAGCGTGAGTGCGTGACCAACATCAGTTCTTTACTTCTTTAGTTAATAATATCCTTTGAAAAAAAAACGAACACATCGTTTATCAAATTCGGGTCAACAATCGGGTATCAATACGGGTATCAAATTCGGTTCTAAATTCGGTTCCGGTTCCGGTTCTATGGTCCGGTTCCGGTTCCGGTTACTCTGAAACCGGAACCGGACCGGTTAAAAATCGGTTCCATATATTTGGAACCGGAACCGGACCGGTTATAACAGGTTCCGGTTCCAAACCCGGATTTCCGGTCCGATTCCAACCGGTTCCGGGTCTATCCGGAACCGGTGCTCACCCCTAGTGGGAGGATAGTAAAACTCGATGAAAATCGGAGTAATACTATTCAAGGCACCGAATCTTAATGGAACACATATAGTTCATCAAGGATGAAACTATAACATTAATCTTCAAATAAACAAGAACCGCGTATGTCAGAGAGAGTCAGAAAACAACCTTGGGTATGTGTTTCTGATCTCACCTCATAAAGATGTCTATCTTATTGAGGTATACCAATTGACTACGTATGAGGAAGTGATACAAGGTATCGACGACTCCCTATTATGGCAAAGTTCCATGACATCCGAAATGGATTCCATATATATCAACAAGTTTGGATACTAGTTGATGTACCGCAAGGCATTGTGCCTATTGGTACTATATTAGTCTTCAAGGAAGACATACATAGAAGGCAACATACCAACATGTAAAGCTAGGCTTTTAACGGAAAGGTATCGTTATCAACATTGTGTTGATTATGATTCAACCTTTTACATGTTGCCATGGTAAATCCATTTGGATAATGCTTGCTAAAGCTTCATGTTTCATTTATGAAATATGTCAACTTAACGGGAAAATCGCTTTCCTGAAAAGGAAACCTTTAGGAGGATGTTTACAACATCCTGTCGATTTTGTCGTACCAAAACTAGCAAACAAGGTTTGCATGTTATTCGATCCATGTTTGGATTGAATCAAGCATAGGTTCTTGGAATTATCATTTTGATATAATCATAATTGTTTATGATTTAATTCAAAATAAAAAGATTCTTGTGTATATAAGAGGGTTAGTGGGAGCGCACTGACAGTGGTTTTCCTATATAAATAATGATAATATGTCATTTCTTGGAAATGATATTCCCATATAAACAATCGGTGAAAGCTTGGCTTTCGAGAAAAACTCTCCGAGAACTCATACATTGAAAAATATACGCGACCTGGTGTCTCATACGCTTTGAGCATATGGATTCACATACTCTCCGAGAACTTGAAGTGACTGGGATCACTACTGCAAGTTTCCTAAACCGATAAGATGACTAAAAGTCGCAAATGGTACTATACAATTTGAATAGCGGAACAGTGAGTTGGAAATCTTCCAAGCAATATAATGTTACTGAATAAAACAACAAATGCAGGTTATTGTTGCAGCTGAGGTGGCAATAGAAGCCATTTAGGTCGATAACAAATCTAATTAGATTAGATATAGTTCTGTTAGCAGCTGAGCTAGGCGTCAGCACGTGCTAAAGAATTAATGGTCTCATCAACGATCCAGATACATACTTCTATATTCATCTGATTCGTTCGAATCATACATCGTAGCGATGTGATGATCGAATAAATCGCATCAGATGATAATCATGCAAATGCGCTGACGAAAGCCTTTTCTCACCAGTTTGATCCAACCGTACATAGTTCGGGTGTAAGACACTCGAGTGACTGGCTATAGGCCAAGTGGGAGATTGTTGGACAATTATAACCCATAGCGTCACTATTTGTACAGATCATGGTGTTGTTGTACAAATTAACTATTTGACAAAGGATTTTGCACTCTTATCATTTGTGATTAGAACACCTAGATATAAAAATGATAGGAGGTCCCTATGATTTGTTCCTGGATTGAGAATGATATAAGACAGTATCAGTACACGAAGGATAAATCATTAAATATCCCTAGTCAGAGTATTATCGAGGTTGGACATCGATGAATACGTAAAAGACTAGTATTACACTTGTGCGCGTTGTGAGGGCACAATGGCATAGTTCTCGTATATTTTGGTATAGGATACTCATGCAAGTGTAATAGGAGGTTGTGTTTTACCGATGGTACGGGAAATAGCTTCGCTCTGGATAGACCCCCTCGGAATTCCATTGGTAGTATGACTATGTGTCTATGGAAGTCCGAAATCAGGGTAGGTGTATTTGGTCTTAACCTGAGACTTGCACCACTAATACTTGCGACAATCAATATACTTTGGTTGCGGTCATCCAGGGCTTTAACAGGTTCTGTGTACACCTATGCTGGGTATATTGAGAATCGTAGTGTGTTGGGTGTGATGTCAAGACAGAAGTGTCACTCCAGTCATATGGAGATGATGATCGCGCAAGGATACAGAACTGGTTCTCTAAAAAGGTTGCAATCGTCGGGATAATATGACTTGGTCATGATTATGTGATATTAAAGAGACTAGTTGCTCATCATCCGATATATGCTTCGTACGAGGTAGACACTTTACCAGCCCCATGCCTTGCATGTGATCATCCGATACTGGATCGAAATACGCAATACTACGTATACTACGCCTGATATAGATCCTTTATTCCTGTAAGGATATTTCTGGAGAATTGGGTAGGCATGGCACTTTGCTAGAAGCCAACTTTGTCTTGTAAATCGGTATAAACGTAGTATGAGGTACTTACGTGTTCGGATAGTCCGACGACCGAATTTACTGCCAACATATTAGGGGATCTCATGGGTCACTTCCCAAAGATTCACCGATGACGTATGACTCGCACTTTTAATTAATCTGGGATTAATTAGATAAGAGAGAAAATTAATCTATGATTAATTGTGGAGATATTTTATCTGGGATAAAATATTATTTAAAGAGAGAAAACGATTAATTTAGAATTAATCGATAAATTAATATATTCGATATATTAAACCAAATTGGATTTCAACGCGGAATTAAAATTAGATTTTAATTCGGGCGAACGAGTTAATTTAGAATTAATTCGTTAGCGACGTGAATAGTGACTTCGCTAGGCGTAATCATTTAATTACGACGCAACAGAAAATTCATTAATTTGGAATTAGCGAACCCGACCCCGGGATTATTTTCGAGCGCATTCGCATTTCGAATTCGAGTGCGGCATGCAAGTCAAATCGCTAGTCGCATCAAGTGTCAAATCACTTGTAACTTTGAGTGATGTGACTTGACAACTTGTAATTGATGTGATTGAGTGATGTGTGTGGTTGGCATTTGTGGGCATTAATTGCTTTGACTTTTGGAACCAAAATTGTGTATTTGATTTTAGAAATCAATTTACCAATTTCACTTAACACATTTATCTCTCTCTTCCTCACTTCTCCCTCTCATTCTCGCCCAAAAGGGCTGTATTTTCTTTCTGTTTTCTGGTCTAAAAACCGAGAGACAATGAGAGAAATGGGAAGCCAAAGTCGTGATTTTGTTGCAAAATTGGGAGTGCTAGCACACTACGAAGTCATGCGAAGGTGATAGGGAAGTCCACCCATGAGCCGGGAGTCGTTTGACGAAGCTTGGAGCTTGTTCAAGGACCTCAAAAACCGAAAATAGAGGGCTGCAGATCAGTCACTGCCGAGCAGTCCATGGAGGCAGAATTTCAGTTTTGTTGCCTTGCGCGACGCTCAACCGATCGATGTGAGTATTCCGCAACTCCCTTTTTGTATTCACTTATGTTTCATGTTTGTTTATTGATCCTTGGGACCTTAGCAAACTTCTACATATGACCCATTGCATCACTATTTGTACAGAACATTGTGTTGTTGTATAAATTAACTATGTGACAAAGGAAATTGCACTTTTATCATTTGTAATTGGATTACCAAGATACATAAATGATAAAAGTCCATATGATTAGTTCCGGATTGATAAGATATGAGACAGTATCAATCCATGAAGGTTTAATCATTAAAATATCCCTAGTCGTAGTATTATCGAGATTGGACATCGATAATACGGAATAGACTAGTATTGCACTTGTGCGCATTGTGGGAGCATAACGGCATAGTTCTCATATATTTAAGTATTGGATACTTATCCAAGTGTAATAGGAGGTTGTGTTTACCGATGGTACGGAAACAGCTTCGCTCTGGATAGACCCCTCAGAATTTCATTGGTAGTATGACTATGTGTCTATGGAAGTCCGAATCAGGGTAGATGTATTTGGTCTTAACTTGAGACTTACATCGCTAAAACTTGCGACAATCAATATACTTTGGTTTTGGTCGTCCAGGGCTTTAACAAGTTCTGTGTACGCCTCTGCTGGGTATATTGAGAATCGTAGTGTATTGGGTGTGATGTCAAGCCGGAAGTATCACTTCAGTCATATGGAGATGATGGTCACGTAGGATAAGGAACTGGTACTCTTATATGATGCAGCTATCGGGATAATATGACTAGGTCATGTTTATCCGATTATAGAGACTAGTTACAAGAGTTCTGATATGTGCTTCGTACGGGGGAGACACAATTCCAGCCTCAGGCCTAGCACGTGACATCCGATACTGGATCGCAATACGCAATACTACGTATACTACGCCTGATATATTTTACATATTCCTTTAAGAATATTTCTGGAGTACTGGGTAGGCACGGTGCTTTGCTATAAGCCAACCATGTCTTGTAAATCGGTAAAAACGTAGTACTAGGTACGTACGTGTTCGGATAGTCCGACGACCGGATTTACTGCCAACATATATGGGGATCTAATGGGTCGCTTCCCGAAGATTCACCGATGACGTATGACTCGAACATAATTAATCTGGGATTAATTAGTAGAGAGAAAAAAATAATCTATGATTAATTACAAAGATATTTTATCTGGGATAAAATACTATTTAAAGAGAGAGAACTATTAATTTGGAATTAATCGATAAATTAATATATTCGATATATTAAACGAAATTGGATTTCGAAGCAGAATTAAAATTTGATTTTAATTCGGGCAAACGAGTTAATTTAGAATTAATTCGCTAGCGATATGAATAGTAATTTTGCTAGGGATAATTATTTAATTAAATTTGATTTAATTACGTCGCAATGGAAAATTCGTTAATTCGGAATTAGCGAACCCGAGCCCGAAAGTGTTTGCGGGCCCACTCGCATTTCGAATCGAGTGGGGCCCCCAAGTCACATCACGCGTCACATCACTTGTCACTTTAGTGATGGATGTCAAGTCACCTTTTGGTGATTGACAACCAGTCACTATTTATGATGGTGGTAGATGGAGGCATTTAATGCCATTTTTCCCTCCTTTTTGCCTTTTATTTTTTGGAAAAACAAATACCAAAATTGTGAAGGATTTTGTTTTAGGTTTTAGAAACCAAGAAAATTTTCTCTCTCTCATTTTCTCACATGGCCGAATGGCCTTCACCATTTTTCTCTCCCAAAACCGTGAGCCTAGGGTTCATTGTTCTGCATGATTTTGTTGCAAAATCTCAAGAGCTAGCACTCAAAGGAGTCTTACAAAGGTAATAGGGAAACCCATTCATGAGCATGGAATCCATTATCAAAGCTTGGAGCTTGAAGACAACTCAAGGAGCACACAAAGAGGGGTTGACCGAATCCATGGAGCACAAAATGGAGCTTGGCCGAGAGCTTCAAGGAAAATTTTGTTGTTCTTCGCTTCGCAAAAGCCGATCAAAGTGAGTATTCCGCAACTTTACTTTGATGTATTCGCACTTTTCATTGCTTAATTGATCTTGGGATGACTTAGAAAACCCAACACCAATAATGTCTGATTTCTTCTATCTGACACTCCATTGTGCTGCAGAGTGCCCGTAGAAGTATATTGAATGAGAATCCCATTCTCTTTTAAATAATCAGTGAACTCTCCACTCATATATTCGCCGCCTTGTTCAGATCGTAGGCATTTAATATATTGACTAGTTTGTTTTTCAACTTCATTTCGGAATTCTTTGAACTTTTCAAAGGTTTCTCATTTATGTTTCATCAGATAAATATAACTGTACTGTGACACATCATCGGTAAAGGTAACGAAGTAAGAAAAACCACTGTGAGCAGTTTGAATCATGGGACCACATAAATCAATATGTATGAGTTCCAATAGGTCAGTGGCTCGGTGTCCAACACCCGAAATTGAGGCTTTGGTCATTTTACCCCGAATGCAAGATTTGCAAGTTAGATAAGGTTCAATTGTGAGATCATGTGTCAAACCATTCTTAACCAATTGGGTTAGGCGTTTCACGCCTATATGACCCAACCTCATGTGCCACAATTCAGTATTATTTATATCAGATTGTTTAAGTTTATTAATTCATGTATTAAAGATATCTTGTGAGGTACGCAATATGTAATGACCATGCTCATTTGAACAACAAAGGATCTTAATATTATTTCTATAATATAAATACAAAGAATGTGTTGATGGGGATTTCTTCGGCTAAGGGTTTTAAACAATGCGGCCAGGGGCAGAGATGGAATTTCCCTTTTTTCGAAAGGGACGGGTGTTCAGAAAGTATTGGCTACTCCTCGGCCTGGCAGAGAGTTTGGACCTGGTTACTCTGATTTGACTGATTAGAGGACACAATATGATACAGCTGTCAGAGACCGACAACTTCAGAGCCGAGACGGACCACTTTAGCCCGGAGGCTCAGTTCAGCACTATTTCTTTCTCTTAGATCGGGATAGTGAGCTGGGACATGTTGGGTCAGCTCGGAAGTAGTTGTGGCAGTTCGATGTTCGGTTTAGACGTCCTTATGGCACCAGAGATATGATCAGGGTAGTTTGGACTTTTCCTCCTGACATGTATCACCGAATGAAGGCTCTTTACAGGCTGGCGTCATTAATAGTTGAGTATGGCAGTAGAGAAAATAGGCGTGAGGTGACAAGCCGTCAGACGGCAGGCTTGCTTTCGGTGAAGACAGTCACGGGACAGAGAGCTCGACAACCAGCCGAGAATCGAGGAAAAGTCATAAAGTTGGAAGAACAGTGTTGTAATTCCTAAGTATAAAAGGAAAGTTAGATTCATTTGTAAAGGTGAGAGCAAATGGATAACAAAAAAGAAAATGAGTCTTACTTGTAAAATTTGATAAACAGCTCGGTTTACATTTAACATGCTCATAAAATAGGTCGGCCGAGCTCGTTCCAGTATTAAAACACCCCCACCATTTTATAACCGTGGACATAGGCTGGATTCATTTCGTCGAACCACATTAAAACTCTCTTGTCAACCTGTACGTTATTCTCACTTTTTACTACATTCATCTTTGGTCTTCCCATAACCAAACAAATTCACAGTTGAATGAGGATTGTCCCGGGAGCACTATCCCGATATTGGCCTTGAGACGATAATCACCCGTCAACAGTTGTCGCCGTCTGTGGGGAAAGAGCAAAAAGCAACTTATGTAGTAAGATGTTGGTAGAATGTGGGAACCATGGGTTGTTGGATAGTTCAGCAACAAAATGGATGGAAGGGGAAAAGAATGGGAAGAAACAGATCAGACGGGAAAAAGAAAGAATTTCACAAGAAAGATAAATGTCAGCAGCATAGGCTTTTTGTTTTAGTTGTGGAATGGATGTAAGAGGGTTAGCCAACGGTCACCCATTAGGATTGAGTTGTGGAATGGAATGTAACGTTACAGATGGGTGACGTCTGTTGGCAGCGGCTGAACATGTCCCTCCGAGGGTAAGCGCTATGCTTGCTCGATCTACCAGAGTCCTCAGTTCTATAGGTTATTAGTGCTGAAGGATCGGACATGGAACTAGTCAGCTAAGGGCAGGGGATGACGTCCCTCAGGCCCCCCTCAATTGGAGTGGTGGTCTCCCTGAATGAGAGGAAAAAAGAAAAAGCCCACGGGGAGAACCACAAGGAGCCAAGACTGAAGGCCTCGGATAGGCTCCCAGGTTTTCTCGAGATATGCGGGGTCCAGGGAAAATGCATTATTCATCAATGCCCGTGGAGCGTTTGGTGCAGCAGACCCTATGAGCCCAGTTCATAATCAAGTTCAGACTAGTAGGATCTGAAGAAGCCCTGACTCGGGAACCAACTTGAGTGTGATGTTGGAGGATAACTCATATATCCACAGTGATATCTCAAGTCAAAGAATCATTATGCCCACTTAACTCGAGAAGATTCTTATTGACGTTGGTATACCATCCATTAAGAATCTTCGGTGAGTCATTCAGTGTTTATCCGCTATAAACACCTACACGTCTATACGAGTCTCCAAGACTCATGGTTCATTGAGAAACCATCGGAATCCAAGATTCCAATATACGACATATACCAGTCTCAATGGGTTTACTTTACTGACCAAGTAGTGTAAACATTGACCGGGAACATTCTAAGAATGATAATGTCATGATACAACTCAATGTCAGTTGTGACGCTTTTGCAACAGTTTCATAACTAATCAGTCTAAGGTCGGTTACGTCTTTACCATATTAAAGAAGAAGTTATATAAAGAAACTGTTCATTTTATTCATAATAAAATGTTACATTAGTATTTACAAGGAAATTCATAATAAAATTGGTGCTCAGAGCACCAACCCTAACACATTTTACTCTATCAATTAGGAAATTTGGAGCTGATGCTACAGGTTGGGGATGCTTTATTGTCGTATGGGATAATCAGAAGTCAATGGATGTGGTTCCATGTATCCTGAGACAAACAAATATCTACATTTATTATTTGGGGAATATGGATGTTCTTGATCTTTGTGGAAGGCTAATATGCTTCACGTTATCACAGATCCTCCCTTTCAGAATATCCCCAGTCATCGACTAGGTTTGTCCCTTCTTAATTGCAGGGCTTTAATTGGGCTTCATGAGATTTTGCTCGACTGGACCTGATGAAGGTCCACGAAGGTCTTCACTCCACTGGACCTGATAAAGGTCTATAAGACTTCGGTCAATTAGACCTGATGAAGGTCCATGGGGGCTTCACTCCACTGGACTTGATGAAGGTCCGTGAGAGACTACACTCCACTAGACCTGATGAAGGTCCAATAGAGTCTTCACTCCACTAGACCTGAAGAAGGTTCAAGAGAGTCTTCACTCCACTATATCTGATGAAGGTCCATGAGTCTTCGATCGACTGAGCTTGATGAAGGTCCATGAGGGTATTTACTTGTAACTCCCCGCCAGAGGCAGGATGCTACCGGCATGAGACATGATTGACCCATCTCCATAAGCATCTAAATTTATAAAAAAAAATCTGGCATGATGTATCCTAAAACTGGACAACCCGGATCTCAATCCAACATCAAAACGAACCTGAAATAAACATCATATTTCAAAATGGACCTCAGGTCCACACTAACACATCAAAATCATATCCTAAGGGCTCTGTGCCCATATCATCTATCAACACTCAAGGGTCTAATGCCCACAACATCATAAACAATCAAAATATTTACTTAATATATATATAAATATCGTGCTCAATACGACAACCAAAACAATAACCAATTATCCTAAACTTCTTTAACTTCTAAAACTTCTCTCAGGATACTTGCGAGGGTGACTACCGCTTGGGGGATCCGCGTCTTGAGCATGACTTCCAAAGATGAAATGGTTGACCCATCTGGTAGCCAACTTGCAAAACTAGCAAACTAGTTTGGTGTTAGTTATAAAAACTTAGTAAGTAACCATGCTAGTTCTATAAACATAACATTTAAATCAATCACATTAGAAATTTTTCAAATTTACTAAGTTACGACGAGTTCAGATTTATCAACTTTCGTTATACTTTGTACTTTATCCATGTCAAGTTTTCATATTTATATGTCTACATTTGTGCCAATCTCATAGCTAACATTCAAAGCATACAAAGCAAAACTCGAATACCATAAAGTATATCGTTAACATCAATTCCACTTCAATCACGTGAAACATGAAGTCATGCATCTATACTTTTATCACAAATATCCATATTTGAAATATCATCAAATCGACAATTCAAATAAATTTTCTCCTATTCAAAACATATTTTCTTCTATTCAAAATATACTTTCTTCTATTTAGTTACAAACTATCTCAATACCAAAACAACTTACTTCATAATTCTTTAACCAAGATAACCTTACAATAGCTTAACACTTGGGTTTCACTTGCATTCACATATACCGTAGCACAGTTTTCTTATATTTATGCAAATCCCATAATTTCAGAGTTCTTACTTGGAAACATTTCCATTACCAAAGACTTTCAAACATATTCAATCTATTTTATAATATATATATATAATATATATACATACATTAAAAATCCTAACATACACTCACATATACGTAGAGGTATACATACAATCATCATGTAACTGATAACGAAGCATACACAACAGTCAAAACATCAAAGAACACACAACCAAAGCAACACATACACATGAGCTGGCTTACACATACAATGCTCGTACGAGACTCATTACCTATTTTAGAATAGGTATGAGATGAATGTCATCCGAACTGATTCCTAAATAGCTCGATTGCTATACCACGAAACTATCAATCAATTAAACATACACACATTAGCACATATCACAAAACACAACTCATAGCACAATTTCTCATACACAAGTATATACATGACACACACTTCAAGTCACCATTCCAAATACTCATATACATACCTATATCTCAAACATATAAACATACACCTCTCTTCGAATTCGGATACCATACCATATACTACTCCTCATGTCTTTTACTTATCGATCAAACATATTTACTTTCAAGAGTTCTTATAAGGAAACATTCATGGGATAAAAACTTACTAGTTAAGATATATTTATTCATGAAATGCATCTTTTCCCCCATTACCTTAACCATTTAGGAAAAATTAGTTTATATCAACTTTATGTCACCCTTAATCCCCAAACACCACACAGACAAATCACATGTATCAGTTAACAACGAACTTATCGAAACAGCGTACACAAACATATGCTTATACAAATTCAGAAACCATAACTTTTTCCCACTTACCGATCTTATATACGCAAGTCATACCTTATCATTTCATACATATACAAATACGTATTCATATACTTATACATACACACATTCATTCACATACACTTATGCATACCATTATAGGTTCATACATTGACATACATCAATAGACATTCATAACACCCAACATTTCACGTCATACTAAAGCATTACGAAAATTCATACGTGTGGTGGTCTATAGGCTTAACTATATATGATCTCGAACTTGTCTCAAGAGTATCTCTTAATTATCGTTGTCTTAACCTAAACACTTCAACCATATATCCATATATATATATTTGAACGCAAACTAACAATCAAGTATTCTTCGCATGAGTTACTTATCTGGCTTCACAAACACTCCAGGTCAAATCTGTCAAAACAATTGGCGAAACGATTTCAGAATCACGACTTATGGAGTTCTCGACTATACTACGATAAAATTTTGGATCTTTCCGGAACAACCAAATCAAGTCCGATTTCAATATTTTCAGTTCCATTAGTCTTAAAATATAATTACGAACTATTCCAAACCACTAGTTCACTTAAATCCTCGATTGACATAAATACTACGGAAGGATTCCAAAGCCTCTGAACCTACCCGGATTTATCCTAACATGTTCGTAATATCATATATAACTCATAACTATCGATAAAATCAAACACATAATTATTTATCGGAAACTTGCATATTCTATCAGATCGACCAAACTCGTTCTGTTTTCACTCGGATTCTACCAAAGGCACATATTCAATATACTAATACTCAAACACTTCAAATTTATATCAATATGCTACTTTACGAAGCTACTGGAAATATCCAATTTTTTAACGGAAACTTGAAATTTGTAAGTTTTTACCAGGAGGTCTTACCGAGATTTCGAGGGCATATATAGACTCCATATGATCCCACAAACGCGCTGGAATTGACTGAATTTTGATTAAAGCTATTGTTCACAGTGGGTCACTATTTATCTTAATCTTCTTTCATCATTCCACGTGCAACCGTGCATGGAACGGAAAATCTATCACTGCCAACATGTAGCACTCTCTGAGAGCTTCGATTTGGCGGAAGGCTTGGGTTGTGAAACGAATTGAGGAGTCAGGATCGAAAAACCCATGTGCGCGCTCGTCTTTATTTTTCTCATCATTCAACGGTGATCCAAGGATGCCGCCGGCCACCACAAGGTGGAGGGGTGGCCAGCGTACCCCACAGGCTGGTCGCGCCGGTCGACGGTGGCCGGCATGCCGCCAGTGTGACCAGCTGATCGCATATCATGTTTGGGGGATAGAGGGTCATGTGGGGGAAAATGAGATGTTTTTCCAATATTTTGATTTCAATAAACTATGGGGTATTTATAGAAAAGTTTCTGAAAATTATAATTTGACCGTGAAATTGCTTCTAGGTCCCTACCATGGGGCTTTCACAGAAATTCATATTTTTGAAGCCCTTATTATGCCAATTTAAAAAAGTGTTCAACACGAAGTTGTTCATCTCAGAAAAACGAGTTTGATGGTTCAT
>SKCR01023069.1:0-20296 GCA_019454045.1 Zanthoxylum bungeanum | reverse complement strand
TGAATAATCCGTATTATTCATATCGAGTTGCCCAAGTGCTCAACGAGTACACTTCATATTGTGGGACTCTCTAAGTTTAGGTTTTTCCGTCACGAAATTCGATTTCGTGTCCATAATCCACCCACTCATGGATTATGACGACCATGGATAATCTCGCTAAACTATACAAGTCGAGGTCATTGCATACGTATAATCCCTCTGTCACAGGCTATCCGTATTATACCTGGGATATAGATGAGAACGTCAAATCCGTTCGGTATAATACAGTCGACTTTCAATTATGATCTCTAAATAACATTCGGAACTAGTTTCCGACGTTATACCACGGCCATGGATTTACTAGATCATAAACACGTGAGGATGCCTATATACCCTGTACACAGGACTGACAGATCCTATCAAGATACGCACTGGATATCATGAGCATCAGTCCACACCCAACGAACAGGCGGAGGTCTGATCATGAATAGATCGTTGACGTGACTGCCATCAAAGTGTGGAGGATAACTCATATATCCCACTGTGGTATCTCAAGTCGAAGGACCACTATGCTCGCTCAACTCGAGAAGGTTCCTATTGACGTTGGTGTACCATCTATTAGGAAACCTTCAGTGAGTCATTCAGTGTCTTATCAAATAAACACCTACATGTCTATACGAGTCTCCCGAGACTCATGGTTCACTGGGATAAACCATCGGACCATGTCATGATATACGACATGTACTGGTCTCAGCGGTTTTACTAACCGACCCGTGTTAGCAAATCTTGACCAGGAACTTTGTTTAAGGATATACATCTTATAGTGCACTTCTCATTGTCAATTATAAACTACGTTGTAACTGCGCACTATATCGTAAATCTTAGGGTCTTTGTCTAATATACACGTATCACTGAACCAGATTCAGTTTCAATCTAATCGAGATTAGATTGAATAAGTGTATAAAAGAAAAGGGTGCTACCGTTAAAATTAGTAATATTATGGAAAATACAATTGCTCGTATTTATGAATCGGACATAAATACGATCCGGATTGGCACTCGGAGCACCAACCCTAACAATTTCTCCCACTTGCTCTAGTGCCAATCCATGGTATCATATACACATCTCAATGTGTATCGCATACTCATGGTCCTCAAGAACTCAACGGCACTCAAGAGGTAGGCAAGAACAAGTAAGCCTGCTTTAACAAATCGAGTCTGTCAAACAAACCCAACCATTTTTCTAAGCCAGCATCATTCATATTTTGTAGAATCCAAATTCCACATTAATATGACTCAGATGCTATATCAGTATTGTGCTATAGCTACGGAGTTGTCTATGTATTTAGAAATCAAATCTAAATACTTTGAGACAACCGCAAGCACCACACTAATATGAAAACTTCTAACCTATGAGGTCACTTTGCAAACTTCATAAGTCAATACTTCATAAGGTGCAACTGATTCCACTAAATTAGTAGAATCAACGGTGATACTCTCACTGCATCCTTTCTAACTTAATATGACTTAGACCATCTAATGTCATAATTAAATTCAAAACTAATATGACCTTATGGTTGTTGACTAAATTCTCCATGAATAAGAAACTCGTTCTTAATATCTCAAAGATCACAAAGAACTTGTTTATAGAACCATCATATGGTATGCAACATATCAAAATAACTTGTAACAATTACAATTAAATTGATATCGTTAATCGCACATAATATGGTATTCATCACTCCCTCATCCTATGATGCATAAGATTGACTAGACATTCCAATCAATCTATCTTTCGATAAAGGAATCATTCTTTACGAAAGATGAATACTATATACTAAAAGACACGTTAACTGTCAAACAGTTATACTAACTGTCATACAGATAGTCTCGTTGTGTCATTTATTAGACCATATCTAATATGCGATTAATGAGAGTCTTTCACAAGTCTCTTAGTTTTATATCATATATAAAATTTTATATCAGATATATCATAGACTACTCCTACTGCTTCCACGGAGAAAAGAATACTTAAGGATATATAATACTAGAAAGAAATTTGTATGCTCCCACTGACCCTATTGACAATTATGTACTCTCTATATTTTGATAAAACCAGACAATCTGACTCACATCAAAATCAGAGAACAAAAATTTTCGGAAAGCTTACCTGAGTCTACAATAGGCTCCATAAGCTAGTATATCAAACTGTGATCTTAGCAGAATACAAATTCTAGGGCCATTCTAGAATGAACTCTTCAAACAAAGAAATCACAACGGATCTCTCATTCGAAGAAATCACTTAAGAACGTCACTTTGTATTCTTTAGCCAAAACACACACGTTTTAATATTGACATTAACCAACAGATCATTAATTGTCCAATCAGTACGACAAGAGACAAGCTTCCTCAGAATCTACAATAGACTACTGAATATAACCTATTCACTGTCATACTATAAAGTTCAAACCTTTACAAGCTCACTTCGCCTTCGCTGCGTAAACAATTTGCACATCTCATGAACAATTCATGACGAAAGCCCAATCAAGTTCTAAACTTGATCATAGTAAGCTATGAACAATCTTAATTGATGGTTCAATACTACATTCCGGAATCGATATCAAATATCGCTCCCACTATAATTTTTAGGATAATTTTCTTCAATAAGAAAACAGCATAATCATTAAGTATCAAATACTTTGTAAATGATTCTGACATCCTATTGTACTTATACGGAAGTCGTCTAAGGGTATTTTCATCTTATTAATTACGTAATTCCATTACAGTTTATCACTCTCTCATTTGACTTCACTAAGTCAAGACCTTTCTACGATCGTCAACATCCAATGTCGACCACCAAGTAATAAAACAATTTTATTACTCGGGATCGTAGAAAAGATATTCTATCAAATAGAATACAATATTCTATTAAATAGAATAAATGATAAACTTTTCACTCGTACCTCCGAGGCACAAATACTTTCAATTATATAATCATTATACAAAAGAAAGATTCAAATCTTAAACTTTTCAAGATTCGAATTTTCTACTATATATATCATATATGTAATGTAGAAACAAATGGAACCTTAATTAAAGAGATGAATTAGTGTTTCTAGAGCATAACCCCAAGAGTATTGAAAACTAATTCGGTAACACTCAATATCAACGAATCAAATCATATAAGATTCAATAACTCCCACTTACCAATTCCATCAAAATGGAATTGCGGAAGTTTATATTGAGTAAGAATCTTATTCATTAAATAACTTGAGAACTAATTGCCTTAAATTCATGCGTTTGATCAAATCAAACACCTTCGAACAATTCAAAGATGAGCAATGAATTTATAAAGATACAGTTTTCAACACTACAGATAAAATATCTTTGAACTATTCAAAATATTCTATCCGAGTTTCATTAGAAACATATTGACAGTTCTTGAACAATTCAAGACATTCAACATGTTTTCTATTAGAAACACGTAACTAAGTCATGACAATTCATTAACTCAGTTACGGAGTAAAGAAAACTATCTAAGGCAATTTCTTAATTCATTAAACTATACACATCCAATGTATTAGTTTAATAAATCTGTGATCCAATGACGATCATCGATTAAATGAGATTTAATCACAACCTGAATACAATATTCATTAAATGGATAAAGATATGTGGTGTGATCTCGTATCAGACCATCCTTTACCATAAGGAATAAGCATCTAATGTTTTATGGTAAAATCTCATAATGCACAGTTCTAAGTCATTTATATTTGACCGAATATTTTTTTTAATGTTTATTTTTAATTTATGACACTACTAGTCGTATTAAAACATGTAACAACTATTTATACAGAACAAGTAATTATCCAATAGTCACAAGTTCTGATATCAAATATCAAAACAGTTATTAAAAATTATTTTAAATAACTAGTCGGGAGATCCGGTATCCAATACCTACAATTATCGTATTGTGAGAATCGATATTCTCTATACACAACTACACATATATCCTTTCCTAAGCTTTATAATTTGCATTCAATTATTCACAACGATTGCAAATAATTGATTAGAAAACTGTATCAAACACACGACTTCTAAAAGTCGCTAAAGCCAAGAAATGTCATTATAATAAACAAAACTAAAAGGGTTTTCTTAATGCCAGTCAAGAATCTCGAGACATGAACTATTCAAGTAAATTCTTACTACATAAGAAACAATTCTATCTAAAAGAATATCCTAAACCAGATATCTATCTAGATTACCTATCGTAACTTAGAAACTAAGTCACAAACCATCTTGATTTTCAAGAAAATCGGAACAATAGTTCCCGATGGTATTAACTAATCTAACAATATCTAAGTCTACTGTCTTTCTAGAACCTATTCTAGAACTACGCAACCATAAGTAAAGTCAGAAAATATATTCAAGAAATATAAATGCAGTGGATTAGAAGTATAAACCTATAAACAATAGAATAAAAGAAAACGAAAGCAGTAAATTCCATAAAATTACGCACTGCTTAAGTTATGGATTTTTTAAACTCAGCAGTTTACGAGCTGCCAGAACAGTGACGGAATCACTGTTATCACATCACAGCCGTCACCCGGTTGGATCAAAATCCACCCGGTAACACCGTTTTTGGCCGTTTTCACTTATTTCAAGTCGGAAACACTTTCCGGAAATTGTGCCAACTCCCAAAACACATCCAAAAAATTCAAAAGATAACAATTTCATCCCCAAAACAGAAAATTTTCCAGGTCTAAGCAGAAAACGAAATTTGCCCAAAATCATGCTTTAATCCAATTTTACAAAGACTAATCTAATTAATCCATCACCAAATGAGTCCCACCATATATGAACAACTCTAGAACAATTATAGGCTATCAAAGAGTGGATTAATAACTCTAGAATGGCAAAAAAAATATCCAACAATAATTTGAACAAAATTGGTTGCAAATTACATTAATTCCACCCAATTTCTACTTCACACATGCCTATTCTTCCATCACCATCAATCACAACCAAAAGCCCCAAATTTTCAAAAAATAAAGAAACCCTAGAACATTTCTAAGTGTTCAAGAAAATATGAAACCAATTTACAAGCTTGAGTAGTAGAGAATTACCTTTTAATCTCTCAAAATCCAAGCTTTTTTCTTGAATATTCTTTATCTTTCTTCTTAGTTTCACTAAACTAAAAATTTTGGGTTTTCTTCTCTTAGAAGAGTCGGTCATGGCAGCAACAAATTGGAGAAGAAAAACAACATTTTTTTTTCTTTTAATCTAATGATGACCGAAAAATGGGTATAAGGGCATTATTGTCCTTTTAGTTCATTTAATCAAAAATAGTCCAATTAACTTTATAAATATCCAATCAAATTTAGACATATATAAAGCATAATCAATTCATTCCATGTTTTCCAATCAAAATTCACCAAGTATTATTCAATTAATAATAAATGGATAAAGATTGAAAAAATCAATTATTTAATTATTTAACTATTAAATAATTAAACAATTAATTTATACAAGTATATGTATTTTATTTACATTAAATAATAAATATATATATTTATGACATGTGTCAAAATCTCATTTGACAAATAATTAATGTGTATCTAATCGTATTATGTATCAAATACACAATAATTATTCACGGACAAAATCCCTTAATTGCATGTGTTGTCGTTTAACGATTAAACGATCCGAATTAACTCATTTAATCCGATGAAGTATTATGAATAATCTGTATTATTCATATCGAGTTGCCCAAGTGCTCAACGAGTACACTTCATATTGTGGGACTCTCTAAGTTTAGGTTTTTCCGTCACGAAATCCGATTTCGTGTCCATAATCCACCCACTCATGGATTATGACGACCACGGATAATCTCGCTAAATTATACAAGTCGAGGTCATTGCATACGTATAATCCCTCCGTCACAGGCTATCCGTATTATACCAGGGATATAGATGAGAACGTCAAATCCGTTCGGTATAATACAGTCGACTTTCAATTTATGATCTCTAAATAACATTCGGAACTAGTTTCCGACGTTATACCACGGCCATGGATTTACTAGATCATAAACACGTGAGGATGCTTATGCCCTGTACACAAGACTGACAGATCCTATCTTGATACGCACTGGATATCATGAGCATCAGTCCACACCCAACGAACAGACGGAAGTCTGATCATGAATAGATCGTTGACGTGAATGCCATCAAAGTGTGGAGGATAACTCATATATCCCATTGTGGTATCTCAAGTCGAAGGACCACTATGCTCGCTCAACTCGAGAAGGTTCCTATTGACGTTGGTGTACCATCTATTAGGAAACCTTCAGTGAGTCATTCAGTGTCTTATCAAATAAACCTACCTATACGATTCTACGAGTCTCCCGAGACTCATGGTTCACTGGGATAAACCATCGGACCAAGTCACGATATACGACATGTACGGTCTCAGCGGATTTTACTAATCGACCCGTGTTTGCAAATCTTGACCAGGAACTTTATTTAAGGATATACATCTTATAGTGCACTTCCCATTGTCAATTACAAACTACGTTGTAACTGCGCACTATATCGTAAATCTTAGGGTCTTTGTCTAATATACACGTATCACTGAACCAGATTCAGTTTCAATCTAATCGAGATTAGATTGAATAAGTGTATAAAAGACAAGGGTGCTACCGTTAAAATTAGTAATATTATGGAAAATACAATTGCTCGTATTTATGAATCGGACATAAATACGATCCGGATTGGCACTCGGAGCACCAACCCTAACAATTTCTCCCACTTGCTCTAGTGCCAATCCATGGTATCATATACACATCTCAATATGTATCGCATACTCATGGTCCTCAAGAGCTTACCGGCACTCAAGAGGTAGGCAAGAACAAGTAAGCCTGCTTTAACAAATCGAGTCTGTCAAACAAACCCAACCATTTTTCTAAGCCAACATCATTCATATTTTGTAGAATCCAAATTCCACATTAATATGACTCAAATGTTATATCAGTATTGTGCTATAGCTACAGAGTTGTCTATGTATTTAGAAATCAAATCTAAATACTTTGAGACAACCGCAAGCACCACACTAATATGAAAACTTATAACCTATGAGGTCACTTTGCAAACTTCATAAGTCAATACTTCATAAGGTGTAACTGATTCCACTAAATTAGTAGAATCAACAGTGACACTCTCACTGCATCCTTTCTGACTTAATATGACTTAGACCATCTAATGTCATAATTAAATTCAAAACTAATATGACCTTATGGTTGCTGACTAAATTCTCCATGAATAAGAAACTCGTTCTTAATATCTCAAAGATCAAAAAGAACTTGTTTCTAGAACCATCATATGGTATGCAACATATCAAAATAACTTGTAACAAGTACAATTAAATTGATATCGTTAATCGCACATAATATGGTATTCATCACGCCCTCATCCTATGATGCATAAGATTGACTAGACATTCCAATCAATCTATCTTTCGATAAAGGAATCATTCTTTACGAAAGATGAATACTATACTAAAAGACACGTTAACTGTCAAACAGTTATACTAATTTTCATAGAGATAGTCTCGTTGTGTCGTTTATTAGATCATATCTAATATGCGATTAATGAGAGTCTTTCACAAGTCTCTTAGTTTTATATCATATATAAATTTTATATCAGATATATCATAGACTACTCCTACTGCTTCCACGGAGAAAAAATAATTAAGGATATATAATACTAGAAAGAAATTTGTATGCTCCCACTGACCCTATTGACAAATATGTACTCTCTATATTTTGATAAAACCAGACAATCTGACTCACATCAAAATCAGAGAACACAAATTTTCGGAAAGCTTACCAGAGTCTACAATAGGCTCCATAAGCTAGTATATCAAACTGTGATCTTAGCAGAATACAAATTCTAGGGCCATTCTAGAATGAACTCTTCAAACAAAGAAATCACAACGGATCTCTCATTCGAAGAAATCACTTAAGAACATCACTTTGTATTCTTTAGCCAAAACACACGGTTTAATATCGATATTAACCAACAGATCATTAATTGTCCAATCAGTACGACAAGCGACAAGCTTCCCCAGAATCTACAATAGACTACTGAATATAACCTATTCACTGTCATACTATAAAGTTCAAACCTTTACAAGCTCACTTCGCCTTCGCTGCGTAAACAATTTGCACATCTCATGAACAATTCATTACGAAAGCCCAATCAAGTTCTAAACTTGATCGTAGTAAGCTATGAACAATCTTAATTTATGGTTCAATACTACATTCCGGAATCGATATCAAATATCGCTCCCACTATAATTTTTAGGATAATTTTCTTCAATAAGAAAACAGCAGAATCATTAAGTATCAAATACTTTGTAAATGATTCTGACATCCTATTGTACTTATACGGAAGTCGTCTAAGGGTCTTTTCATCTTATTAATTACGTAGTTCCATTACATTTTATCACTCTCTCATTTGACTTTACTTCACTAAGTCAAGACCTTTCTACAATCGTCAACATCCAATGTCGACCACCAAGTAATAAAACAATTTTATTACTCGGGATCGTAGAAAAGATATTCTATCAAATAGAATACAATATTCTATTAAATAGAATAAATGATAAACTTTTCACTCGTACCTCCGAGGCACAAATACTTTCAATTATATAACCATTATACAAAAGAAAGATTCAAATCTTAAACTTTTCAAGATTCGAATTTTCTACTATATATATCATATATGTAATTGTAGAAACAAATGGAACCTTAATTAAAGAGATGAATTAGTGTTTCTAGAGCATAACCCCAAGAGTATTGAAAACTAATTCGGTAACAACTCAATATCAACGAATCAAATCATATAAGATTCAATAACTCCCACTTACCAATTCCATCAAAATGGAATTGCGGAAGTTTATATTGAGTAAGAATTTTATTCATTAATAACTTGAGAACTAATTGCCTTAAATTCATGCGTTTGATCAAATCAAACACCTTCGAACAATTCAAAGATGAGCAATGAATTTATAAAGATACAGTTTTCAACACTACAGATAAAATATCTTTAACTATTCAAAATATTCTCTCCGAGTTTCATTATAAACATATTGACAGTTCTTGAACAATTCAAGACATTCAACATGTTTTCTATTAGAAACACGTAACTAAGTCATGACAATTCATTAACTCAGTTACGGAGTAAAGAAAACTATCTAAGGCAATTTCTTAATTCATTAAACTATACACATCCAATGTATTAGTTTAATAAATCTGTGGTCCAATGACGATCATCGATTAAATAAGATTTAATCACAACCTGAATACAATATTCATTAAATGGATAAGGATATGTGGTGTGATCTCGTATCAGACCATCCTTTACCATAAGGAATAAGCATCTAATGCTTTATGGTAAAATCTCATAATGCACAGTTCTAAGTCATTTATATTTGACCGAATATTTTTCTTAATGTTTATTTTTATTAATGACACTACTAGTCGTATTAAAATATGTAACAACTATTTATACAGAACAAGTAATTATCCAATAGTCACAAGTTCTTATATCAAATATCAAAACAGTTATTAAAAATTATTTTAAATAACTAGTCGGGAGATCCGGTATCCAATACCTACAATTATCGTATTGTGAGAATCGATATTCTCTATACACAACTACACATATATCATTTCCTAAGCTTTATAATTTGCATTCAATTATTCACAACGATTGCAAATAATTGATTAAAAAACTAATTGATTAGAACTGTATCAACACACGACTTCTAAAAGTCGCTAAAGCCAAGAAATGTCATTATAAGATAAACAAATACTAAAAGGGTTTTCTTAATGCCAGTCAAGAATCTCGAGACATGAGCTATTCAAGTAAATTCTTACTACATAAGAAACAATTCTATCTAAAAGAATATCCTAAACCAGATATCTATCTAGATTACCTATCGTAACTTAGAAACTAAGTCACAAACCATCTTGATTTTCAAGAAAATCGGAACAATAGTTCCCGATGGTTTTAATTAATCTAACAATATCTAAGTCTACTGTCTTTCTAGAACCTATTCTAGAACTACGCAACCATAAGTAAAGTCAGAAAATATATTCAAGAAATATAAATGCAGTGGATTAGAAGTATAAATCTATAAACAATATAGAATAAAAGAAAACGAAAGCAGTAAATTCCATAAAATTACGCACTGCTTAAGTTATGGATTTTTTAAACTCAGCAGTGTCTCCCACTACTTTACGTAATACCGTAATCCCCAACGGACAACGAGAATTCAATAATTAAATCGAATTCCATAGTGAGAGTAGGATCCCATGAATATATTTCGACTCACAGCTTTGGCACGTTCTCGCCTACGTATATTCATTAGGTAGACAACTCTTTATCAATCACTCACTAGTGACTCCTGATTTCGGTCCTGACTGTTTCTCGCTGTGGAAGCTTTGGCACGTTCACAGGGAGGCATATCAAGGCTACACTTGTGAATGAAAAACTCAAGCTACCGGTGTAGTCCTGACAGCTTTGGCACGTTCAGGATTTCCACTTTCACTTGAATTTGTCTCTTATCATATAAGTTCTACTACTGGCTCAAACTAACTACCATCAACCATAACTGCACAGTTTTGGCACGATACAGCTATAGCATCAGGAAATCATTTGCATCCGTACTGACAAGGCGGACCAAGAAACATGTATCCAATACACGTTACTTTACAGCCATATTTAAAAGTGGGGATTTTCCTACGGAAGTTATAATCTACATCCAATGCAGAATTTTAATCTAAATCATTTTCTAAACATTTCAATTCAACCTTAGGGAATATAATTAAATCTAACTATTAAATTTCATTATATTTCCGTTAGCGTCGAACCGAAAAGTAAAGAAACATATTTAGATAACTTGCATGTGCGAACATTAAAATTAGATTTCATATCAAAGATCAAGCATGATTAATGTAATAGATGAAGCATCATACCTGCTCTGATACCATTTTTGTTGGGGTTTTGGGCATTGGGGGCAGCGGAAGCGCGGGTCCGGGCGAAATCGTATTTTAAAACTTTTTCAAAATACCGAATAAATTATTCAATATCTAATATGAAATAATTTATTCATATTTCACCTTAACCTATTTATTTAATATCATATATTAACATAAATAATGAGAAAACTCGCGAAACTTTCACGAAAACTGTTTTTCCGCAAAATTGCCTAAAACGCGTTTTTGACTGAACCGACTACCCGACACTTATGGAAACAGCCCAGGTCAGATCCAATAGTGTCGGGGCAGTTTACGAGCTGCCAGAACAGTGATGGAATCACTGGTTTCACAGCCGTCACCCGGTTGGCTCAAAATCCACCCGGTATCGCCGTTTTTGGCCGTTTTCACTTATTTCAAGTCGGAAACACTTTCCGGAAATTGTGCCAACTCCCAAAACACATCCAAAACATTCAAAAGACAACAATTTCATCCCCAAAACAGAAACTTTTCCAGGTCTAAGCAGAAAACGAAATTTGCCCAAAAATCATGCTTTAATCCAATTTTACAAAGACTAATCTAATTAATCCATCACCAAATGAGTCCAACCATATATGAACAACTCTAGAACAATTCTAGGCTATCAAAGAGTGGATTAATAACTCTAGAATGGCAACAAAAATATCCAACAATAATTTGAACAAAATTGGATGCAAATTACATTAATTCCACCCAATTTATACTTCACACATGCCTATTCTTCTATCACCATCAATCACAACCAAAAGCCCCAAATTTTCAAAAAATAAAGAAACCCTAGAACATTTCTAAGTGTTCAAGAAAAATGAAACCAATTTACAAGCTTGAGTAGTAGAGAATTACCTTTTATCTCTCAAAATCCAAGTTTTTTTTTGAATATTCTTTATCTTTCTTCTTAGTTTCACTAAACTAAAAATTTTGGGTTTTCTTCTCTTAGAAGAGTCGGTCATGGCAGCAACAAATTGGAGAAGAAAAACAACATTTTTTTTTCTTTTAATCTAATGATGACCGAAAAATGGGTATAAGGGCATTATTGTCCTTTTAATTCATTTAATCAAAAATAGTCCAATTAACTTTATAAATATCCAATCAAATTTAGACATATATAAAGCATAATCAATTCATGCCATGTTTTCCAATCAAAATTCACCAAGTGTTATTCAATTAATAATAAATGGATAAAGATTGAAAAAATCAATTATTTAATTATTTAACTATTAAATAATTAAACAATTAATTTATACAAGTATATGTATTTTATTTACATTAAATAATAAATATATATATTTATGACATGTGTCAAAATCTCATTTGACAAATAATTAGTGTATATCTAATCGTATTATGTATCAAATACAAATACACAATAATTATTCGCGGACAAAATCCCTTAATTGCATGTGTTGTCGTTTAACGATTAAACGATCCGAATTAACTCATTTAATCCGATGAAGTATTATGAATAATCCGTATTATTCATATCGAGTTGCCCAAGTGCTCAACGAGTACACTTCATATTGTGGGACTCTCTAAGTTTAGGTTTTTCCGTCACGAAATCTGATTTCGTGTCCATAATCCACCCACTCATGGATTATGACGACCACATATAATCTCGCTAAACTATACAAGTCGAGGTCATTGCATACGTATAATCCCTCCGTCACAGGCTATATGTATTATACCTGGGATATAGATGAGAACGTCAAATCTGTTCGGTATAATACAGTCGACTTTCAATTTATGATCTCTAAATAACATTCGGAACTAGTTTCCGACGTTATACCACGGCCATGGATTTACTAGATCATAAACACGTGAGGATGCTTATGCCCTGTACACAGGACTGACAGATCCTATCTTGATACGCACTGGATATCATGAGCATCAGTCCACACCCAACGAACAGGCGGAGGTCTGATCATGAATAGATCGTTGACGTGACTGCCATCAAAGTGTGGAGGATAACTCATATTCCCACTGTGGTATCTTAAGTCGAAGGACCACTATGCTCGCTCAACTCGAGAAGGTTCCTATTGACGTTGGTGTACCATCTATTAGGAAACATTCAGTGAGTCGTTCAGTGTCTTATCAAATAAACACCTACATGTCTATACGAGTCTCCCGAGACTCATGGTTCACTGGGATAAACCATCAGACCAAGTCACGATATACGACATGTACTGGTCTCAGCGGATTTTACTAACCGACCCGTGTTAGCAAATCTTGACCAGAAACTTTATTTAAGGATATACATCTTATAGTGCACTTCCAATGTCAATTACAAACTACGTTGTAACTGCGCACTATATCGTAAATCTTAGGGTCTTTGTCTATACACGTATCACTGACCAGATTCAGTTTCAATCTAATCGAGATTAAATTGAATAAATGTATAAAAGAAAAGGGTGCTACCGTTAAAATTTTAATATTATGGAAAATACAATTGCTCGTATTTATGAATCGGACATAAATACGATCCGGATTGGCACTCGGAGCACCAACCCTAACAATTTCTCCCACTTGCTCTAGTGCCAATCCATGGTATCATATACACATCTCAATGTGTATCGCATATTCATGGTCCTCAAGAACTCACCGGCACTCAAGAGGTAGGCAAGAACAAGTAAGCCTGCTTTAACAAATCGAGTCTGTCAAACAAACCCAACCATTTTCTAAGCCAGCATCATTCATATTTTGTAGAATCCAAATTCCACATTAATATGACTCAGATGCTATATCAGTATTGTGCTATAGCTACAGAGTTGTCTATGTATTTAGAAATCAAATCTAAATACTTTGAGACAACCGCAAGCACCACACTAATATGAAAACTTCTAACCTATGAGGTCACTTTGCAAACTTCATAAGTCAATACTTCATAAGGTGCAACTGATTCCAATAAATTAGTAGAATCAACGGTGACACTCTCACTGCATCCTTTCTAACTTAATATGACTTAGACCATCTAATGTCATAATTAAATTCAAAACTAATATGACCTTATGGTTGCTGACTAAATTCTCCATGAATAAGAAACTCGTTCTTCAAATCTCAAAGATCACAAAGAACTTGTTTCTAGAACCATCATATGGTATGCAACATATCAAAATAACTTGTAACAATTACAATTAAATTGATATCGTTAATCGCACATAATATGGTATTCATCACGCCCTTATCCTATGATGCATAAGATTGACTAGACATTCCAATCAATCTATCTTTCGATAAAGGAATCATTCTTTACGAAAGATGAATACTATATACTAAAAGACACGTTAACTGTCAAACAGTTATACTAACTGTCATACAGATAGTCTCGTTGTGTCGTTTATTAGATCATATCTAATATGCGATTAATGAGAGTCTTTCACAAGTCTCTTAGTTTTATATCATATATAAAATTTTATATCAGATATATCATAGACTACTCCTACTGCTTCCACGGAGAAAAGAATACTTAAGGATATATAATACTAGAAAGAAATTTGTATGCTCCCACTGACCCTATTGAAAATTATGTACTCTCTATATTTTGATAAAACCAGACAATCTGACTCACATCAAAATCAGAGAACACATAAATTTTCGGAAAGCTTACCTGAGTCTACAATAGGCTCCATAAGCTAGTATATCAAACTGTGATCTTAGCAGAATACAAATTCTAGGGCCATTCTAGAATGAACTCTTCAAACAAAGAAATCACAACGGATCTCTCATTCGAAGAAATCACTTAAGAACGTCACTTTGTATTCTTTAGCCAAAACACACGGTTTAATATCGACATTAACCAACAGATCCTTAATTGTCCAATCAGTACGACAAGAGACAAGCTTCCTTAGAATCTACAATAGACTACTGAATATAACCTATTCACTGTCATACTATAAAGTTCAAACCTTTACAAGCTCACTTCGCATTCGCTGCGTAAACAATTTGCACATCTCATGAACAATTCATGACGAAAGCCCAATCAAGTTCTAAACTTGATCGTAGTAAGCCATGAACAATCTTAATTTATGGTTCAATACTACATTCCAGAATCGATATCAAATATCGCTCCCACTATAATTTTTAGGATAATTTTCTTCAATAAGAAAACAGCAGAATCATTAAGTATCAAATACTTTGTAAATGATTCTGACATCCTATTGTACTTATACGGAAGTCGTCTAAGGGTCTTTTCATCTTATTAATTACGTAGTTCCATTACAGTTTATCACTCTCTCATTTGACTTCACTAAGTCAAGACCTTTCTACAATCGTCAACATCCAATGTCGACCACCAAGTAATAAAACAATTTTATTACTCGGGATCGTAGAAAAGATATTCTATCAAATAGAATACAATATTCTATTAAATAGAATAAATGATAAACTTTTCACTCGTACCTCCGAGGCAAAAATACTTTCAATTATATAACCATTATACAAAAGAAAGATTCAAATCTCAAACTTTTCAAGATTCGAATTTTCTACTATATATATCATATATGTAATTGTAGAAACAAATGGAACCTTAATTAAAAGATGAATTAGTGTTTCTAGAGCATAACCCCAAGAGTATTGAAAACTAATTCGGTAACACTCAATATCAACGAATCAAATCATATAAGATTCAATAACTCCCACTTACCAATTCCATCAAAATGGAATTGCGGAAGTTATATTGAGTAAGAATCTTATTCATTAAATAACTTGAGAACTAATTGCCTTAAATTCATGCGTTTGATCAAATCAAACACCTTCGAACAATTCAAAGATGAGAAATGAATTTATAAAGATACAGTTTTCAACACTACAGATAAAATATCTTTGAACTATTCAAAATATTCTATCCCAGTTTCATTAGAAACATATTGACAGTTCTTGAACAATTCAAGACATTCAACATGTTTTCTATTAGAAACACGTAACTAAGTCATGACAATTCATTAACTCAGTTACGGAGTAAAGAAAACTATCTAAGGCAATTTCTTAATTCATTAAACTATACACATCCAATGTATTAGTTTAATAAATCTGTGGTCCAATGACGATCATCGATTAAATGAGATTTAATCACACCTGAATACAATATTCATTAAATGGATAAAGATATGTGGTGTGATCTCGTATCAGACCATCCTTTACCATAAGGAAAGCATCAAATGCTTTATGGTAAAATCTCATAATGCACAGTTCTAATTCATTTATTTTACCAAATATTTTTCTTAATGTTTATTTTTTAATTATGACACTACTAGTCGTATTAAAATATGTAACAACTATTTATACAGAACAAGTAATTATCCAATAGTCACAAGTTCTTATATCAAATATCAAAACATTTATTAAAAATTATTTTAATAACTAGTCGGGAGATCCGGTATCCAATACCTACAGTTATCGTATTGTGAGAATCGATATTCTCTATACACAACTACACATATATCCTTTCCTAAGCTTTATAATTTGCATTCAATTATTCACAAAGATTGCAAATAATTGATTAGAAAACTGTGTCAAACACACGACTTCTAAAAGTCACTAAAGCCAAGAAATGTCATTATAAGATAAACAAATACTAAAATGGTTTTCTTAATGCCAGTCAAGAATCTCGAGACATGAACTATTCAAGTAATTCTTACTGCATAAGAAACAATTCTATCTAAAATAATATCATAAACCAGATATCTATCTAGATTACCTATCGTAACTTAGAAACTAAGTCACAAACCATCTTGATTTTCAAGAAAATCGGAACAATAGTTCCCGATGGTTTTAACTAATCTAACAATATCTAAGTCTACTGTCTTTCTAGAACCTATTCTAGAACTACGCAACCATAAGTAAAGTCAGAAAATATATTCAAGAAATATAAATGCAGTGGATTAGAAGTATAATCTATAAACAATATAGAATAAAAGAAAACGAAAGCAGTAAATTCCATAAAATTACGCACTACTTAAGTTATGGATTTTTTAAACTCAGCAGTGTCTCCCACTACTTTACGTAATACCGTAATCCCTAACGGACAACGAGAATTCAATAATTAAATCGAATTCCATAGTGAGAGTAGGATCCCATGAATATATTTCGACTCACAGCTTTGGCACGTTCTCGCCTACGTATATTCATTAGGTATACAACTCTTTATCAATCACTCACTAGTGACTCCTGATTTCGGTCCTGACCGTTTCTCGCTGTGACATCTTTGGCACGTTCACAGGGAGGCGTATCAAGGCTACACTTGTCAATGAAAAACTCAAGCTACCGGTGTAGTCCTGACAGCTTTGGCACGTTCAGGATTTCCACTTTCACTTGAATTTGTCTCTTATCATATAAGTTCTACCGGCTCAAATGAACTACCATCAACCATAACTGCACAGCTTTGGCACGATACAGCTATAGCATCAGGAAATCATTTGCATCTGTACTGACAAGGCGGACCAAGAAACATGTATCCAATACACGTTACTTTACAGCCATATTTAAAAGTGGGGATTTTCCTACGGAAGTTATAATCTACATCCAATGCAGAATTTTAATCTAAATCATTTTCTAAAAATTTCAATTCAACCTTAGGGAATAAAATTAAATCTAACTATTAAATTTCATTATATTTCCGTTAGCGTCGAACCGAAAAGTAAAGAAACATATTAGATAACTTGCATGTGCGAACATTAAAATTAGAATTCATATCAAATATCAAGCATGATTAATGTAATAGATGAAGCTGTAGGGGTTGGGTGCTCAGAGCGCCAATTCCCGGTTGTATTTTGTTAAATAACTTCTGTAAAACATTATTATTAGTAAATAATATTGCAGTTTCTAAATATAATCTAATCTTTTATATGGTAAAGACGTAATGACCTTAGAATGTAGTCATGGTACAGTTTGCAAAGCCGCAACGGACATTGAGTAGTATCATGACGTTGTCATTCTCAGACAGTTCCTGGTCAAGGTTTACACTACTGTCAGTATAGTAAACCCGTTGAGACCGGTACATGTCGTATACTGGAATATATGATTCCAATGGTTTCTCAATGAACCATAAGTCTTGGAGACTAGTATAGACGTTAGGTGTTTATAGGATAAACACTGAACGACCCCGAAGATGGCACCAGCGCAATAAGAATCTTCTTGGGTTGAGTAGCACTTGTGATTCTTAGACTTGAATGCCATTGTGGGCACATGAGACATCTTCTACACTTAGATGGCAGTCACGTCACCGATCTATTAGATCAGACCTCCGCCTGTTCGTGGGTATAGATAGATCCTCAGGGTGTCCTATGTGTATCAAGATAGGATCCGTCAGTTCTGTGTACCAGAGCATAGGTAGTCCATATGATTAGCAATCAGATAAAACCATGGGCCCGTGGTAAGTTTAGAAGCTAGTTCTAAACATTCTTTTTGAGATTGCTATAGAATAGTCGACTGGATAATCCCGATAGAGATTTGACGTTCATATCTATATCTCTGGGATTTATCCGGATACCTTGACGGAGGAATTATACATTTGCGATGACCTCGACCTGTATGGTTTAGCGAGAATATCCGTGATCGTCATAATCTACGGGTGGATAGATTATGGACATGAAATTTGATTTCGTGACGATATACCTGAACCTAGAGAGTCTCAATAATGAAACATACTCGTTGAGCACTAGAGCACATAAAATAAAAATATTGATTATTTATAAAGTCGTTTAAAGGGTAAAACGCAAGATACGTGCAAAAAGGACCCGATAGTCATTTACGTAATTATTGTGTATTTAACATTTAATACTTGATTAATTTAAATACACATTAATTAATAGTCAAAATGATTATTTGACATTTATCCTAAATGAATATATGTTTTTTTAATATTTAATGTAAATATTATACATATATTTAATATATTTGTATTTGATTAATTAATTAATTGTTTAATTGTTAAATGATTCAGTTAATTAAATATAATATTTTATGTTAGGATTTTAATTTTACTGATTATAGTTGCTTTATTAAAGTAAATAAATATCCTAAAGTTAGTTTTAGATATTTAATTTACTTTAACTAAATGCATTTGAAATGAAATTGAATGAAAATATTGTTATGCTTGTTATGATTTTTCGGCCAAGGCCATTTCACACACAAGTATATATTGTTTCATTTGCTTTTCATTTGTTTAACCTAATACACTTTAAAAGTGAAAAGACACCATTGTTGAAGCAAAAAGAAAGCTTGAGAAAGAAAGTTAAACATCAAAACTTGGATTTTAGTAAGTTTTCTTGAACTTGCTATTAGTAAGAATTTATTCCTTTTGTTCTAGGCTTTAATATGTGATATTCCTAGGATGTTCCTTTCTTTATTTCTTGTTTTTTGATGATGGTTGTTTTGATGAAAGTGTTAAGCATGTGTAATGAAAGAAGTGTATGACTATTGTAGTTATATGTAATCTTTTAAGGTTTATGAAACCATGTTGCTATTCTAGAGTTGTTGACCCACTCTTAAATGACCTAGATTTGATCTTGAGTTGTTTCATTGTGTTGAGACTTGAATTGGATGAAAGATTGATGATTGAAACATTTGATTAAGTAATTAGCCTAATTTGTCCATTTTGTGGAAATTGAAAAATTAGGGTTTCAAACTAATTCCAAATTTGGGGGTTTTCATATATGTTGAGCATTTGGGTGTTTATATGATGCATGCAAAGTTTCATGGTGATTGGATTTCATTTGGATGAGTTTTGAAGCATGAAATGATCAAATGGTCAACTTGGGCACCATTTGGTGCTCTCGGCAATTTGAAGAAATTGGGGGATTTTGTGGCTTTTGGTGTTTTGATTTTTGAACATGCTAAGTTCATCTTAGAAATGATTTAGAATCATTCAAAATTGATTGGATCAATTTCGGACTAAAATGGACAAAATACCATATAAGGTAATTTGGTAATTTCACTTGAATTTGATTCATTTGAAATTTTATTTCATTATTTGATTATTGGGTAATTAAATAAATGTGTTTATTTATTTAATCCAAGAAAAGTTGAAATCGAAAATCGTTTTGAAATCTGGTTTTCACCGCTTCCGCTGCGTTACCGGATCACCCCTATCAGACCCCAACAAAATGGTTATCAGAGCGAGTCTGATTCTAGGCCACTTAAAATGCTTAGCCTACATTGAATCAATGTTTAATCATGTTTTCTTGACTTTATGCATGCTTATTAGGAACTAATTTGATTAGATTTAGGGTGTATGACACTTAGCGGAAAA